>CACVBS010000082.1:2869-227830 GCA_902728275.1 Cyclocybe aegerita
CTCCTGGTGCCTCCCCCGCCTCTCCTGAACCTGATGAAGTAGCAGTACCCATGGATGCTGAAACCAACCTCCTGGTTTCCCTCCGCCTTATGTACGGATTCAACCCATCCCCTACTGCTCAAACACCCCACCCTCAAGCACCCAACCTCCGGAGTTGGTCAGATGTCCTGGGTGTCATCGGGACAAAATCAGAACCTGATGTCTCAGACCGAGACAAGGTTCTAATTCGCGAGTTCATTTCATGCCTCATTGACAGCTCTTCGGGATTGCCAGCACCCTCCGACGACCTCAACGCAACATCGGATCAGCCTTTGGCAACATCCTTTGCGCTCGACACTGTGGAACGCATCAGTGAGGACCTATACGTGTTCAAGCTACCTCCTTCCCCCTCTTGCAAATGGGTCATCGGTGTTGATCGCCCCACGACTGTTCTTTACATCTGTCGACTGGTCGCCTCCGCTCCGAACATGCATACGGTGCTGACAATCGCCTACCACCTACTTGAGCACCACATACCCTTCCGCACCCTCCTTCTGCAGGCCTCCTCGGAGCCCGAACAGCTCAATCTCCCATACGCAGACAACGCCAACCGTTTTAACAAGCACCAATTCACGACAGCAGACTTCGACAGTGCTATGCTCGAGTGCCGCGCGCTGCTGGGCCGCCCGCAAGGGCGAGCTGCAATACTTCGCGGTGGCATTGTAGGGAGGATTGCAAGGGAATTCGGTAGTAAGGAGTCTGGGTTGCAAGGACCGTCCATCGAGGTCACAGTGCATCATTTGGGGTACTTTGTCCCGTCTAAACACGACGGGTATTTCTACTGGGATGACGACCTCACTGGTGAGGAGATTGCATGTTTGTGTGGGACATACTGCCTCTATACAGGTAAGGTCTGTCTTCCGTGAGTGTCTTCAATAGTGAATTGATTCCTCATATACAGGGCGTGGCGAGCAGACAACAACGGTCTTGTGGTTCCCTCCTCCGGACATTTGGGACAAGCAGGGTTATGGCTGGCCAGGATGGACGGAAACTAACAAGGAGTTTTTCCAGCAGTGGATAGCAGACATTCGCAAGGGCAATGCCAAACCCCTGTCACGTCAAAACTGGTGGCGCAAGGTTCATAGCATCAAGAACACGAGGTCGATGCTTAAGAGGGAACGGGCAAAGGCATACGTCGAGTTGAACATTCATGCTATGTAGCTTTCATCTTGATTTCTTGGACACTGACATGTATTTTTTTTTGGTGCATACACAATAATGACAAGGGTTTTTTTTTCCAGTTACATTGTAAGGACTATGCTACACGCTGTGATTACAGGAGGTACCTATGACCTGGTTGTAGCAGTGGCGGCGTTGATTTGACTCGAGTGAACCTATTTCACGGCAGACACCCTTCTATGAGGAGGACACGCGATCGCGTCAAAGGTAACTCTCATGATATTCAAAATTTCTTCATATAAAGCATGTGCCGGCGACATAGTACCAAATAGATTATGTGATTCGAGCCCTTACATGGTCACTATATGTGAATTGTCTGACTAGTGGATGAGACGAGACCCACAGGATAGACCTACTACTACATGGCTGCAACATCTAAACGCCTGCTAACTAGCTGAGCCAACATCAAATATTTTAGCCATGAAGGAGCTGGTTTGGTATCTGGCAGATGGGTGGAACAAGATGCCCAGGATAGTCCAGCTGCTTCATGGATATTACATGTTGACATGTGCCAGCCAGCTGAGTTAACATTAAATATTTCAGCTGCGATGGAGCTGTTTCCTGATCTGACAGGTGGATGGGATAAGATCTTCAGCATGCTCTTCCTACTACATAGTTGTCATGTCTGAACATGTGCCAACCAGCTAACCTAACATCAAACCTTTCAGCTGCTATATAGCTGACTCCGTATCTAACCCATGTGCATCGATGTATGCGTCCAATGAAATTAGAAAACGTGACTATGAGATATCATACATTTGGCAGTGTACCGCAACCGAGTCGATGGGAATTTCGAGCTCCGACTGTCGAGCAGGAAAGGCAATAACTCCGCACGTGCTAGGATGCGTCGACGCGTCGAGCCCCTATCGCTGTTGATCAGTATCACATACATACCCCACGCAAACGATTACACAAAGATGAAAACACAGGAAAGTCAGTGAGCCGTCTGAAATGTTGTGTTGCCAGAGTCATGTCTTAACAGGACATGGACATCCTGAAATATGAGCATGCAGAGAGAGACAAGAAGGAGCAGGAGAGGAGGCAAAAGGAAGAGGAGCAGGAAAAGCAGGAGAAAGCAAGGTATGAGTGGGAGGCAGCAAGCTCTTCACGGCATCACGAACTCTGTGTTCCCAATGCTTCACAGCTTTGGGAAGCTCTGCTTAAAACCAACGACCCCCACTGCTCTTCCCAAGTCTCCCAACTATTTCAGCATCGTGGTCCCTTCCTACTTGACCACATCTGCAGGTGCAAGCCTGAAATTGCCAATGACTGGGCTTTCATCCTTCTTTTTCAAGACTCGAATAGATAGGACCGCACTGAGTCAAGCGTTTGAAAGGTGCACGAGTACCTCATCCAAGACATGTTCAGGCAACGTAGCTGAGGCGACGAGGAATTGACAAAGAAGGGTGCATTGGTCTTGATGTGAGTGCAATGATAGATTTCCAAATTCTGCATAGTTGGGTCAGTGAACTGCTCTGTGAAATTCATTCGAAGTTGCGATCTCGATGATACAATGATCACTGGATATTTAACATGTACATGGAGTTTATGCTATGTAACACATTTATAGAAAAACACCCCCGGTGAAGGTTTAGTAGAGCTCGCAGAAGAGGGAGACACGTCGCGATACACTAATAGAGATAGGGGGAATTTCCTTTCCTGCTCGATAGTCGGAGTTCAAAATTCCCATCTACTAGGTTATGGTAAATCCGTTCCAGCCGTTATGGTATCAAATCCCTGCCTTGGCACATGATGATTCCAGGACGGGTGGTGTTGAGCCTAGTTGTACTACCTGAAAGAGCCCAGATCTCGAGAATCCGATGCTCGAAGCGGCCTAAATCTGAAATAAGCAGTGAGATTGTTGGAATCCGGCAAGCCGGGAACACTGCTGCTCTCGCCGAGATGACCGAGGTTGAACCTTCGACACTCGTCTCTGACATTCTCTCATCGGGAAAGTATAGGAATTATGTAGAATTATGTCGAAATGGTCTAGGTACAGGATATATATAAGGAGCCCTCGAGAGCAAGCCTCCATAACCCTTTTCAGTCTCTTTCCCAAAAATTCCTGCGTGAACTCAAGTTCTCAGTAGAGTCGCGGCCTGACTGCGACAACAAATAGTCGTGAAATTAGTACTTGACTCGTCGCCTATCTACACTGTCAAGCATTCCATAATCTACAAATAAGTAAAATTGCCATGGATCTCTTAGAACAAGAGGCTTAGCATGAAGCAGTGGCCCGAGTGGCTGCCCGTCCGGACTCCACATACTGAGTCCAAGATGGATTATGGCATTTGGGACGTGAAATACACATGGATATGCTAGGGTAAACAAACCAATTGCTATACTATATGAAGCTCCTGAAGTTATTCAAAATGCTTAATTAGGTCCCATTGACAGAGAGATATACCGTGAGAGAGCGGGGGGACTTAGTGCAGTATTGCACACCCCAGACCCAGTGCTGATTCTCTACTACTGACGAGCCCACCTTAGTTCATCCCCTAGGATTTGATGTGCCTGTTTCCACCGTCCGTAAACCGTAACGGACGGGTACGGACGGTTACCGTACCGTACCTAGATTTTGTCATGCTGAGTACGGCTGTATTTTTTACGGCCATAGCCGTATATGGTATGGTGACCAGCCCTAAATGAGACGTGGTCCACATCCAGTCTCTGTCAGGAGTGGACTCTAAGGCTTAAAGCTCCTTAAGTCAAAGTTTCACAAGTTTACAGCCATTCCAGAAAATGAATACTCTGAGAGGGTGCTTATGTGAGCCTACATAATGCACAACTGGTGACCGCTTTCAATTGAAGAGGAGTCAGCCTCAGGAAGCTCTTGGCATTGGGTTAAGGGCCAAAGGTTGGCAAACCTCTGTCCAAAAGTGGAGGCTTTGACCTGCGTCGAAATTTCAGTATTGTGGGCCAAAAAATGCCCGAAAAGGGAGAACACCGGCAATTGCAAGGAACTGATGACGGAATTAAGGGACTCTGAGCTGAAGGAAAGCGATATGTGGGTGCCAATGATCTATCGCATTTTCTACCACCCCGAAATCAACACCTTTTTCATCTTTACCTCCTCCCCTTCTTCCGGCCAAAAACCAATCTCCAGTTCGATAACACACTCCCAGATAGCCTCTGCGCGGTGCCACCCATCCGTCCCAGGTTCGACACCCAAACTGTCAACAAGATTAGCAAGTGCTTTCACAAATACTTGGAACTCGGTGGAACTCCAGTTCGCGGCAAATTTGTCTATCACCGAAGGCGACAATTGCTGCGGGACACTGTCCTGTACGCGGTTTTTAACGTAGCTCCACATGTCAAGATAGACCTAAAACCAAAGATCCAGTCAGGGGAAGCACCTAAGTAGGCTCAACACCACCCGTCCTGGAATCATCATGTGCCAAGGCAGGGATTTGATACCATAACGGCTGGAACGGATTTACCATAACCTAGTAGATGGGAATTTTGAACTCCGACTATCGAGCAGGAAAGGAAATTCCCCCTATCTCTATTAGTGTATCGCGACGTGTCTCCCTCTTCTGCGAGCTCTACTAAACCTTCACCGGGGGTGTTTTTCTATAAATGTGTTACATAGCATAAACTCCATGTACATGTTAAATATCCAGTGATCATTGTATCATCGAGATCGCAACTTCGAATGAATTTCACAGAGCAGTTCACTGACCCAACTATGCAGAATTTGGAAATCTATCATTGCACTCACATCAAGACCAATGCACCCTTCTTTGTCAATTCCTCGTCGCCTCAGCTACGTTGCCTGAACATGTCTTGGATGAGGTACTCGTGCACCTTTCAAACGCTTGACTCAGTGCGGTCCTATCTATTCGAGTCTTGAAAAAGAAGGATGAAAGCCCAGTCATTGGCAATTTCAGGCTTGCACCTGCAGATGTGGTCAAGTAGGAAGGGACCACGATGCTGAAATAGTTGGGAGACTTGGGAAGAGCAGTGGGGGTCGTTGGTTTTAAGCAGAGCTTCCCAAAGCTGTGAAGCATTGGGAACACAGAGTTCGTGATGCCGTGAAGAGCTTGCTGCCTCCCACTCATACCTTGCTTTCTCCTGCTCCTCTTCCTTTTGCCTCCTCTCCTGCTCCTTCTTGTCTCTCTCTGCATGCTCATATTTCAGGATGTCCATGTCCTGTTAAGACATGACTCTGGCAACACAACATTTCAGACGGCTCACTGACTTTCCTGTGTTTTCATCTTTGTGTAATCGTTTGCGTGGGGTATGTATGTGATACTGATCAACAGCGATAGGGGCTCGACGCGTCGACGCATCCTAGCACGTGCGGAGTTATTGCCTTTCCTGCTCGACAGTCGGAGCTCGAAATTCCCATCGACTCGGTTGCGGTAATTCCGTACCAGTCTCCTTGGGTTCATTTCCCCGTGTATCACAGTATCCATTTCCGTACTTTGGAAAGTGATGTGTCATTCTCTTTAGTAAGTACAATAATCCCACCATTAGGAAGCCGTGAACCCAAGCGAGAATGGGTTCGAGTCTAGCCGGCAGTAGGTCAGAAAAGCTCCTCATGCCTGTCACCATGGCCTTATACGCTCGTCTCGGGAATCTATCGAGACTATCAACGCACGCAGTCCAAACTCGCAGCTTGAGGACATTGGCCGTTCTGCGGAACGAGGCCACGTCGAACCTAGGGATGATTCACGTTCAGAAGAAGCCAATTGGTGGATTTCGGGGAGGGTATGTCCCTCTTTTAACTTGTTGTGTTTCAGAGCTCATCGTTTCTTGCAGTATTGTTGCATTTTTGTTTGGATTCTCATTAGCATCTTCATTTGCGGCGTACCACTTGGAGGAATACCAACAAGCATCTACTGCGCGACAGGCTAGCGTTGAGGAGCTGAAGATTAGCCAGAGAAGGTGTGCCATTCCTCGTTTCTGGTATGACGATTACGAAAGTCACCTAATCGTTGTCAGGTTTCCGCACATGTCAGGCGGATAGAGGCCGTTGAGAAGGACTTGAACGCCTTGTCGGATTCTAGGACGATACCTCCAGGGTTCGCGCTGAGGTTAAAAAGCTCTATGACGGACTTCATGTCGGTCAGTCTCTCCAGAATCTGTTACTCAAATTGTAACTTATCGTATGAATTCCAGAATTTCTGGACCTATGTACACACGTATGGGGAATTCGTAAGTGATAGCCCTTCTGCAGTGGAATGACTTTGTTCAACTGAAATCCGGTCTAGAACAAGATCTTCAAAAGGACTCCAAAAAGGACTCCACAGAAGTACGCATTTGATTATAGACATCTTATAGAAGTTTTGCTGTCCTTGGCTCTGCTGGCTGTGAACGTCGTCGTCCCACTAAGTCAAGTCGTCCTCTCGAACAAAGCCTTGACGCACTCCTTTAATTCTCCAGCTCGTGACCTAATTGATACGGCTTTACAATCCAGTGCTCTCCTATTTCTTGCAGGCTGCCATACGGATATTGCCCACCCGCTGCTCCGATCCGTGTTGTCATGATCCCCACTCCATAGAAACCAAATTGCATATTCCACCCGCCGATTTTGCGGACAAACTTGAAGACTTGCGAAGGTGCCTTTCCTCGGTTATATCACACAGGGCCTCGATACCCATTGTAGAATTCCGAGTGCATTATATTCTACAGCATCTTTCAAGGTCGAAGCCCACGATCACAGACCTCAGAGCAAGTTATGGATTTCTGCTCCACCACATGATATTCACGCGACAAAATCCTTCTAGACGTTGCCCGTCGCAGAGAAAAGATTTGACGACTGCAATTGACTAGCGGCTGGCACTAGCTCAGTCACATCGACATCGCTGCGACCACGCGTTTGACCTCGCGACACACGGTGATCGGATGAGGATCGACTTAGGACTTGCCGCAACTTAGATGTGCCCACATGAGCTGATGTACACCCTGGAGTTTCCATACGTGGTCAAGACAAGGTCAACAAGCGCTCTGAAGACCCGGACGCTTTAAGGCACCGCAAATCCCCTTGTTCCTGGGCTTTTCCTACCAAAAATGAATTGCCCTTAATTAGGCTGGTGATAGCCTCTCCCAGGTCCCTGTGATCTGCATATGAATATCATCCCCTCCAGCCTACGGTGGGATGTTTACCTTAACTTGAACAACCTCGACACGTTCACACTACAAAAATCAACCGAAACGGCACACTGCTGGTCTCTATCGGCTTGGAATGTCCGCCTGAAATCGCCGACTGGCCCCCTCCTAGAGACGCCTCGATCCCATCCTGGCGAGTTCTAATCATAAAAAGCAACAACCGAAAATGATTTCAACATTGGAGCTGTCGGCCGGACTAAAGCTCCCATGTATAAAAGGTGGCCATGACAGATTCCCCTTCGTTATTCCGCTACTTACCTCTCTTTTGCCATCCAAGACAGGTTCTTGTCCGTTTTTGTTCTATTTCCTTGCTGTTCTTTATGTGTTCCTGCCTTCGACTCACGTCCATTCGTCATAGTGATGTCTTCTCTCCCTTCTCCCTCTCGCAGGCGTCCCTTCTTTTTTACTCAGGCTTTACGCTCCCTATTCAACTAGTCTCGGCTGTCCACCATGTTCAACAAACTCGCTGCATTCCTTACTCTCGCAGAGATTCCCACTAAGGCAGTAAAGATGTACTACGGCACGATGGACAGTCCACTACACATACGTTAGATGCAAGCAACACGTCACCACCAACAGGCGGTGCAATAAAAGCAATCAACCCATGGTCGTAAGACGATAAATAAGCAGGCAGCAAGACGGAGTCCATTTTTCAAAAACAAGAGAATCACAAAAAAGGAATCCTCAATAAATCGAAAGTCCAGCTATAGACGAAGGATCATAACGATTATCCGATCGGTTCATGTTCGTAGCGGTATCTGGATTGCTCGCAGCATACGGGTGGCGGTGGGCCGATGAAGACGACGCCGAGGCGGGTGAGGACGACAAACTGGCCGACGGCGGGCCCTTGCAGCAGCCGGACTGTCCCTGTGCAGGGCGTATGTTGAGCTGAGGCGCAGAACGCACGCCCTGCGTGTTTGCAAACATGCCTTGAACGCGTCCACTAGGGCGGTACGGGGGTGTAGTCCCACTGCCATTAATGGGACCAACGTCGGACCCGTGGTGGCTGGACTGCGACGAGGACTCTGAAGGCGAGCGGCTACGAGCCTTGTCCATGTTGGGGTTGAAGAACTGGGAGCTGCCGAGGACACCAGTGGCGTCGAAGAGCAGCGGGTCAATCATCGAACGGGCGTCGACACTGGACATGGAGGCTCGTGAACGATGACCGCGCTGAGGTTGGTTTGTGGCTGAGGGGAGAAGTCGGAACGCATGTTGGACGTCGCGAAGGGGGTCATGTTCGGCATTGCGGAGGATTCGTATAAAAAATTGGCTGGGGGCATCGTGTTCTGCGCGTCACCGGCCATGGCCCAACCTTGGGATGGTACGGTCTGTTGTTGGAAATTGGAAGACGTTGAAAAGTCTTGTTGGAGAGATGGTTGGGAAGGGTCAGAAAATGATGTTGAAGATAATTGTCGAAGCCATTCATCAATCGAGTCATTCTGTGAGTCGTATATTGACAAGGCGGTGTTGGGCGGCAAGAAGGCTGAAGGAGGAAGGGACATGATCGTGCAGTCTAGACACGCCGAACATCCGCCGGGGTTCGTACATGAAGCGTACGCGGTGGCCAATGGCACCGCGGTCGAACGGTTGTGGTGCATACAACCTGGGCAATTGCAGTCGTCGCCGCATCCGCACAACGATGGGAAACCCGCGTCATCAAGCGCGACATTTTGAGTCCACGGCTCGGCGAAGCTCTGCGCGTTGTAGGAGGATGCAGGATTTGAGGTCCCAGCGTAAGACTGAGGATGTACAGGGTGTTGATGTGTCATACCATATGCACGTTCATACGGGTTGAAAGCGGCATCGTGATGACGACCTCCATGGCCATGAGAGGTGCCAGTGGAGGGGCTGTGAACGGGGCCGGAAGGACGAGGGAGGACGGGGCGTAACTCCGCAATGCGGGCGAGTATCTGGCTAGACGATGGGTGTCCTGAAGCAGCAACGGAATCCGAGTCGCCTCTTTTCCGGACCCTGGTTCTGGGCGTGACACAGTGGCATACATCTCCTGCCTTGCACCGGTGCCCTAGCGGAAGATCAGCGCGCTGGAAGACGAAATATTTGGCCTAACAGCAGCTGCATACCACCATGATCGGAATCGGAATCTGGATTGTGAAACGCAACCGACGCTTCCAAGGCTTCGGGCAAGCCGTTGGGAAACGCGGCGCTCTCAAATCCCTGCTTATGACCTAAGACGGGAGACGCATGAAAGGTGGTCTTGTCCATGAGCCCGGAGTAGATCGAGGAGCGTAGGGGTCAACACACCTTGGGCGGGGAAGTCCGCCTTGGTTTCACAGATGCACTTGACGTGGACTTGCTTTGTTTTGCGAAGCTCCCGACAGTGTTCACATTGCGTTACAGGACGGCCCTTCTTCTTGATCTCGAAGAGAGGGCGGTCGGTGTGTTTGCATGCAGAGGATCTATGGCCCTTGATGCAGGTTTCGCTACCCAGAAAATGAGCGACGACGACGAAAAAAATTGGAGAAAATCGTACCACGCGTATTTCTTGCTGCTGATGATCTAGACGATGACGAAGAGGTCAGATAAGGGATCACAGTGTGTGTAGGCTTGACCAACCATGATGGGTGTGTGTGTATGGGCTGAGCGACGCTGGCAGAGCCTGCCAGCGACAGAGGCTGCGCGGGTTATTGAAAGTGGGCTCCTTGGATGTGGTTGCTGGCGTATTTAATCATCGTCAACGGTGGGGGCAGTCTATGGGATGTTGACGGTCGTTTACAGGCCCGATCCTCCTTATACGCGCACGGGCCATACACAGCTTTCGGCCAAACACTGCCAAGCATCTCCACGTTTTGCTTAAGTAAAGACTCCTTCCTTGAACCTGAACTGTACATGCGGCACACCTTCGCGGTTGTCCATAAATCCATACCCTTCCCAGAATTATTCAGAGGTGTTCAGTAATACAAGCGTCAGCTATGTTTTAATTTCTTCATTTTCCTGCGACACTACTGAATAAAAAGCTTATAGCTGGTTCCCCATCAGGTCGAATTGCGGGTTTTTCGCCAGAGGTTCCCCGGGAGCACCTGCACTACTCGTGCCTCATGCCTGCCTCCTTCTCCATGAATATTCTCCTCCTCTTTATCGCTCCTCTTATCTTGCCAGTGCCTCTGGGAATACCCTATTCAATCTCCCTTCTCGCTTCGAGGTAAACCTTCCCTTTCCTTGACGTGAACCTATATATCGGTCCATTCTACCAACTCAACGCCATCCAACATCCACACACCAGTCAATCGGACGCGATCTCCTCACTGGCATCGCACACTCGTCTCCCCGAAGGGACACGCTCTTCTGCGCTCCTATACTTAGAGTTCGCGTCCGTGGATCATCCAGCGAAATTTCAGCTGCATAGCCGCCTTTTCTTCGAATATAGGAAGCACGCCCACCACGAGCATCTGAAATACCATCCCTCACGTTCGCCTCTTCCGTCCCTACGCCGTTCTTTTTGGCTTTGATATATCGACCCAACCTCCTGACCTCTTGATCCGACAATAAAACTGGTTTTGTTTCTGTGCACCTCTGACTTGAGTGATTTTGGCAAATTTCCATTTGGGTGCTTCATATATGAATATGAATCAGCATCCCTTTTTGAGTGGGGCCACACGCACGGCACTTCATGACAGTCTGATGACGAACAGGCTCAGTCGCAGATGGATAACATATCGACAGCGACCCAGGCCCAAAACGTAGAGAAAGAGGGACAAGCGAATTCGAGGTATTTGGTTACATCACAGAGAAGGTCCGCTGTGTATACTAAATCCATCCAATTTGAACACGTCCTATACCTGCAAATATTGTCGAGATCTCAAGCATCCGATATATGGCGAGGAAGCAGAGAAAGCCAAAATTATTCTTACCGTACGCCCGTCACAGCAACCGCGGCGTATCTTTTCTTAGACCACAGCCTCGTGAGGGGCTATACTTAGCGTGGCCAGAGTACCCTTGTCCGCCTGTCCCGCGTCGCTGATAGAACTCAAGAATGTGCATGGTGATGGGCGTCCATGCTACGGAATTCTCCATTTTTTCGCCTGCTGTTGCCCATCGGCGAAGCATGTCACCGAGTACCGAGTTCTTGAGATGGACGCCTTGCAGCCTACACGAGCCTGGGATCTGTGCCAGCGAACTGAGGGAATACTAGTGCTACTGTATTGCAGAAGGCCGGGAAGCTGCACATCCACAAGAAGTCCGTAAAGTGCATATGTCCTTTTTCAGGGGGTGAACACGCGTAAGGGTGACGCACAATAAACAAAGGATTCAAACAGTATTTCTTCTTTCGGGAGATTCACCTCGTATCATGGTTGCTCTCAAAAAAGACTTTTCACGTCCGCTGGCATGCAGAAGAATGGCAGTCAAAAGCAGCTTGTTCGCGTCATGATTACTCCATGACGGGCGCTGGTCTTAACCCTTAAGTTCTGCAATATAAACGCACAGCCATAGCACATCCCCGCAGCACGAAATGACTTCTCGCCCTGGCTGGACCTTCATGTGAGCCCTCGTGTCTGGGGTGGCGGTCATGGGGTCAGCTCGTGTCCGGAATCCTTATCCTCGCCCGTCGCACTCCCAGTTGTCCGGAGGTAAGTCACTCCTAAATGCTTACAATTGCAACCCGATGACACAGGACCAACAGGAGTTAATGACATTTTCCAATGTCTGCGCCAAGTCTGCGATTCTCGACTTCCTGAGGCTCCCACGGACAGCGCCAAGCAGTGTGGCGCACGTTACTGGAAATACCAAAACAACACCACGTTATCTAAGGTGATGACGTTAGATTTTGTAGGTAGCACTGCTGTTCCATCTGCGAATCTCCTGCGAAGGAGCCGGTACAGGGCGTACGACAGAATCTTAAACTTATGTAAGGAATGCTCTCCGAATTCCCAAATGCGGAGTCTTTTTTGGTGGCTGTGCGCTTAGTCATGCCGGGTGCTGTGTTCTCCCACTCTCGCGAAGGCTGACGCGATAAACGGAACAGAGAGTATGCGTCTCTCTCTTTCTTTTGCGTCCTTTACCTACTTCGCCCCAGCGTACCCTTCACAAGGATGTGCGAATATTCCGCCCTCCGATTTTCTACTTGTCTGAAGAAAATTGACAGCGCGAAGTGAGCCTTCAAATCCTCCTGCGAAGTCAAGCACCGGATGTGAGCCTCGGGGGGAATGAGATCAACTAGCTCCCATTTAACCTTTTTCCTTTGATCCAGATTTCATGGATCGTACCACCAAGCGACGCCGTGTTGAATCCTTTACACTTGACAAAGCCGGTGAAAATGCATTCAAGAAGCCCGCCGGTAACTATTACTCTTTTTGCATATTACGGTTCTCACTAATCATTTTTTGCCGTTCCTTGCGCGCATTTTCGGTTCATCTCCGGGATGTCACCACAGAAATACTTGCGCATTGGCTACCGCGCACCATAGCTTTCCCGGCTGTCGCCGATTTCTGGATCAACCTCTCCGCGAACGCGCGAAGATACCTGCGGACCAGTACCTATTTGATAGTCTTATTTCTGGCCCATCGCAATTACATGATAGGATTGGACCGCAAGATGTCGACGAACAGGAACGCGCTGAAGGTCTCTAGTACTGTGTCTTTTATTCGGCTGTTATGGACAGCCCGCCTGCCCATGACGGATCCGAAAATGCGTTTACTTCATTCTGGGATGGTGATATCCGGAAATCATCAAGGCATTAATCCCTAGTGGCGTAGCTACCTGAGGTAGCAGTCGTCATACGAAGCACCTACAGACCAGAACGACCCTCGGGCTGAACTGGGTGATAAAATGGATTGGACTTACGATCCTGCTCCCTATGTTCTGGGTGACATTTCCACAGAAACCATGCAATCTGGGACATTAAGCGCGTTGGAAGCTCTTGAGACGGTCAAGGCTCTCAGACCAATGGCTGAGTCTGCGAGGTCGGTGTAGTCTTGTTCAGCAGTTCAATTGTCAGAGGGTCACGTCAGGACATATTAGCACGTCTGTAGGCATCGACCTTCAGCAAATGAGTCTATGAATCCAAGATTTACTCATACATTGATTTACTTGACTGTTTGAGATACCATCTTACGCTTCGCCGTATTTCGTGACCCACTCGAAGTGGAATTTTTCCAGTTTCCCGACGTATTCGTCCACACCGGGGCACAAGCACGTCAGGCGATAGTGCCACTCTCCCTCCTTCTGCCCGAATCCGCTGCCAGGTACCACGCAGATACCCGTCTGGTCAAGCAAAGCAAGGGCATAAAAGGCATCAGGGACCTTGCCCGCCGCCTCCGCCGCCTCCTGGGCCTTCTTTGAGAGCTTGATCTGCGGGTACAAATACAGAGCTCCAGGGGAGTCAACGCACGACACGCCCGGCAGCGCGTTCAGTCGCTCTGCCATCGTGTGTGTGCGCAAGGCAAGCGCCACGTGTATCGTGTCCGTCTCCTTTTTCCATAGCTCGTAGCTCTCCTGCCCGGGCTTGGGCGGGCGTACCATCGAGTCGACGCCGATCTGGCCTGCCAGAGGCGGGCACAGGCCGACCGACACCATCTTGTAGATGAGCGCGACCACCTCCTCGGAGAAGTTGGTGCACTCGAAGTACCCGCCGCGCCGGCCGCACTCTCCTGACACGCCCTTGGAGATAGAGTGGAACGACACGAGGGGGATAGGCGACTGAAGCTTCGAGACAACCTTCTTGAACGAGGTGAATGGGTGCGTCTTGGCCTTGTGCAGGTTGTTTTGGTACACCTCGTCTGCCATGAGCACAAGCGAGTGCTTCTCGCACAGCTGCACGAGCTGCTCCTGCGTCGTCTCGTCGAGGAGTGCGCCCGTGGGGTTGCCCGGGTTGATGATAACAAGCCCTTTGGGCTCCACGCCTTCGCTATGTGCTTTTTCAATCGCCGCCTCGATGGACTCGACCGACGTCGACCAGTCAGAGTACTCGTCAAGGTAGTAGGGTATCGGGCGACCCTGGTGCTGGGCGAGAGAAGCAGTATACAGGGGGTACTGGGGAATAGGAATGAGGAAGCCAGCCTTGGGTGACGAGATGAGCATGTTAATCATGAGCGACACGCCAGCGGACGCTCCGCCGGTGAGGAAGATGTGATTGGGATTGGATGGATAGCCGTCGCGTTCTAAGAATAGATGAGTCACATTTCTAGGACACCAGAGAACGCACACGCACCTTCGATGAACTTTGCGACGTTTTTGCGGATGAATGGGACACCCTGGCTGTGCGAATACGCTCCGATGGATCCGATCTCGGCGGTGAGTTCGTTGGCACGTTCGATTACATCCTTGGGGAACGCGTGAGGTGCGAGTTTGGCGAGCTCCGGCCATTCCATGAGGGCAGCGACCTGCACGAACAGCGTGAAGACCATGAGCAACGATCCTCAAACTGTGATCCCTACCTGTCTTGTGAAGGTAATGGGTGGTTGGTCGAGGCCTTTCTGCTGCGGGTTCCCGATGTTGGACGAGATGACTTTGTCGAAGGGGAGGCCATGATTCGGCTCTTTGAGCTTGTCTCGCAGAACCTCGGCCTTGATCGCGAGTTCGCCACGCACGGCGTACTGGACCTTGTCGAAGGCGGGGTTGAGAGTGTCGATCGTGAGGGGTCGCATGTGGAATGTGGGGGTTCGGAAGGAAGCGGTGGGGCACTTTATCGATACGGAGGTCCGTAAAGCGAACGGCCTGACAAAGGCTGGGCCCGGAGAGAACATGGAGGCCAGACGGCACGCGTGACTGGGCACTTTTGAATGCCAGTACAGACGGTGGCGTTTGGGATCGATAAGAGGCGGAGACACGCCTGGCTTTTGTAACCTCCAGGTGCTGTAAAGCAGTAAACGCTGTCCCCCGCTTATCCCGGACCGGTTGGATCTTCGGACATCTGGAGCCGAAATGACTCAACAGCGAAACGACTACAACGAAATTAGAGTGAACCTTCGTACGTATTTAAAGCCCTCATTCGATTCCCTGAAGATATCAGAAGTCCAGAAAGGAGGATTGAGTGGCAATGAATTCTAGGACATGAGATTTTTTGAAATCACTTAGAAAATAGCAGCCAGAGAGCCTGAGCAGAGATTTAATGCGTTTATTGTACTTTCTTAGTCCAGAGAAATATCGAGAATCGTGAAAGAAGTATCCTTGCACGTCTACCCTGGCCCTCAGAAATGTGCTCCTGGGCGTGTGCGGGGACGTAGCTGAACCGATAGTGGAAAATATTCGTAGTACTATCTGGCAGCATCAACAGAGGAACTCATTAGCCCGCTTCTCGGCACAGACATCCGAGACCCTCTTGCATTCTAACGGGCGTAATATATTCTGGTCGTAAGTCCCATTAGTATACTCATGCGTCCCTTGAAGTCGGAGTTGTAAGTCAGTACTCTCAAGAACGAGCGGTGTCCCGGCCTGACTGAGTTCAATCGACGAATTTGAGATTGAAAGATTAGATAAAACCTGTTATTTTCCCAAAAGTAATAGACACCTTTGTGAGTTTCATAGGAGGTAATGAGGGGAAGAAAGACAGAAAACACCGATAGAAGCAAGTGAGGCGCCGGCGTCTAAAAATAGTACGCAAGATAAGATCTAGTTCCCGCGCTACAACTCCTCGTCAAGGATATTCAATCGGAAAATTGCGCCATTTATGTATAACAATTAGGCAAAGAGGAACTCAAGGACTTGTGAGATTTTTAAACGGAGTCAGATGCATTGCTTTCCGCATCGTGCGAATGTCTAAATGCTAATGTACCTATCTGCGGTGCTGACTCGGAGAATATCCCATCACCCGCCGTCTCGTGAAGATTAAGCATGAGTCGGGTCATCATTATAACTGATACGCTACCAGGAAATCAGATTAATTCGGCGTGAGGAGCATTTTGCTTACTTGCTCGCCAACGTGGACAGACAACCGCGCAGGAGGGGCTGTTTTGAAGAAAAGGGCGTCAAGTATAATCCGAGGTATCCGCGTCGATAATGAACACCCACTTCAGCAATCTGTAGGTAAATAAGTGAGAATCAGCCTAGCTCCAGACGAAGAGACATGTCGGTACTCACGTAGAAAGTGAGGATGTTTGCCAAATTGACAAGCACCATTATTCTGAACAGCAGATTACGCGTAAGGTCAGCAGGGAATATCAAAATATTGATAACTCTTACGCGTAGTACACGACACCTGCGTGAGGAGAATTAGGCCAAGTGAAGACGTAGAGCCGACTAAAACAACGTACCATCTCTTAGCAAGACGTAACGCAGAGGGATTCTGACCTCGGCTAGCGAAATTCGTCGACGATCGCTCCATATTCTGTACAAAATAAACCCAAAAACCACAGTGTCAAAGAGTAGCAGGCATTCCCAAACTGCCGCATTTCCTATGAAGGAGCGCGTCGAGGTTCAGAAACAAATTAACGCCAAGAGGACTCGGAGGAGCTTACGATAAGCACTGAAATGCAAGTATCATTGAAGCTCCAGGTAAATATGTTTGTAGAGAACTCACTTTTCGCGCGACAGGCCAAGTTCACAGCCTGTTACTGGGTCCGGCCTTGTGATTCTCTTTTGTGTTATCACAAACTGTCGAACAAGTCAGTCGATTGCAGCCCTAGACAGAAATGTTTACGTACAATAGAGACCGCTATGCCACTGACCAGAAAACACACAAAGAAGATTAACATGCGGCGAGAGCGTTCGTAAAGTGCGTAGATCCGGAGAGTGAGGAGTACTGCGATTTGAGTCGGATGTGAGAACGCGGGGCCATGGGGTATAACGAGAATGCTGACCACAGATAAATACACCACTGAAAATTAGTAGGAGTTCGCGAACTACTGTAAAACCTGTCTTTGAACACCTGAGAAAGACTTTGTTGAGGAATTATTGTGCTAGCCAAAAAAAGACGCACCTCTGCAGGAAATGAGCGACGATGCTAAACTGGACATGGACTCGGAATGGGTTTACTTACATACAACGCTTCGATTCCGACGTCCTCTCCAAGCCGAGGAATGAAGACGATTATATTTGCCACAAAGGCGAAGTATCTATTCACGAAGAATAGGTAGGCGTTGGCATTCTTGTTCCGTCTCCAGACGTATTTAATCTCAGCGTCGAGGGTGATAACATGATCGTAAAACAGGCACGCGAATGCCACCACATATAGATAATGGTGTATCCGTCTGCGAGGGTGTTTCGCTGAATCGGTCCTGAATCCTCCAAGAAAGGGTGAAAAGACGCACATCTGGGTAACACTTTTCACGACATCGGCAGGTGCATCCATGGGGGGTTCGAGGATTGACGGCGAAGAAGAGAAGCCACAAGGATAAGAACCGTAGATATGCCGCGTCACTTTGCCTGTGTTTGCGCTGGATAGAAGATCTGACGTCGTGCAGATAATTACCAGTTTCCCTAGTAGAGTGATTCATAACAGTGGATCGCCCACCTGATTGAAAGCCATAGCTTTGTGAAGGGCCGAATACGCTCGATATAGATCAGCTGGCAGCCAGTCAGCACCGCCATTCGATGGCCGTAGCGATGAGGAAGGTTCCTAATGAAGGCGACACAAGTTTCTTTGATCAGTCAAATGGGAACTCGTAGGAACTCGTGGGCCGTCGAGTCGCGGTGATAGCGATCTTCATCGCTTCTAAGAGGGTCCTTGGCTAGAAATCCACATTCAGTTGCGGAAATATGAGCGTCATGGGCGCTGGTTGGGGTGCCTGAAACTACCCGAAAGGTCTTGAAAGCGCCCATGATCTTCATGAACCCATCACCATCATCAACCGTTAGGATATCGGAGTCTAACAGATCCACTATCAAGTTAGTAGTATGTATCAACTATTCATTCGGTATACATCCGTTTGAATCGATGATTGATCCATCCGAGGAACATGCTCATCTCTCATGCTGTCCGACACTCATGGAGAAGTCCTTTCATGGCAGAGTGGCACGGCCACCGACATTCCTTTGTGCAGTCCTCATCTTTCGAGAGCGATGTCGCCCTCAAAATCGAAAGGAAAAAGGTGGGTCTTGCCCCCGCCGCGCAGATTATACGCGAATGTGGTTCCAGGGTACGAACTTCATGAGGGAGCAACTTCGGCGCGTGCACTGCTCGAACAGTTCTTTCGAGTCCTCAGCGTACATACCGGCGGCAGGGCAGCACGGGAAATCCGTAGGTATCGTCATGCGGTGAGCTGGGAAAGTTTTTGAGATGGTAAGCTAGCGCCAGTGGCGAGGCGGCACCGAGCACGGACAAGAAGATTGCAACTAGTGCAATAGCTCGTCAGCATCTGGCAGAAGAAATGGAATCGCTATCACTTGGAATGTATATATCACTCACAACTCTCGCATCAGACAGCAAACAGATGGTGGCAGAGAACGGAGACTCCTGTCTCCTAGCACCTGGTTTGGAGAGGCATGACTGGCGTAATCTTTGCCTGCGGGAGATACCAATGGGTACTAAGTCGAACCCCTCTTAACCCATACGCCTCGGTGGACGGCCCAGGGTATGGGTTATAGGAGGTCATGGGTTATGAGAGGTCAATTTTGGTGTAAATTTCAGTTTGGTAGCGGCCACAACCTATGGGTTATGGGGGTGTATGGCCTGCTAGAGGTATGGGTTGAGAGGGGTTTGACTGTACTCGATGTCAAGTTATGGGTGGCTGTGGTCGGTCGTGGGAACCATCTTATCTTATCTTATCTTATCTTCTATGTTTAGACACAATATTCCCGACGTCCTTCTTGTTATCTTGATACTATGGCCGATAGTTGGGCGAGAAATGTGTTAAAACCGCACTGCATCCGGGAGAGCTCTTGAGTCCTGTCACATCTCGAGAGACTTCCTCGATGGTCGGATGCTGATGCCACTGTTCACGAGAGTCGACATTGGCTCAACATTGGCTAGGAGCATACAACATAGTCTGTCGTCTCAAAATTAAGGGCAAGTTTATAAATTTTGTTACCGGGATATTGAAGTACTTATATACCTCCAAAGCACAACCAACGTCATATCAAGTTTTGTAGCAGCCGTAGTTCGGAAGGTCCCTGAGAGTCTGCACATATGCCTACGCAGCCGTATAACTGCTGCAACATTATTCTGCTCACAACTAAATTTATTTTAATAAATCCGCTAGAGGGAAGAGATAATCGACCGCGTAGAATCAGGGGCCTTCCTTTTTGGGACTCAACTCCCGATGCTAGCAGGCACAAACAACTATTCAATTTTTGAAATTCGTGATCATCTCTGACTTGACGTCCACTACCATGCCCGACCCGTTCTTTTCTTCGTCAAAACCCAAAAAGCGCAAGCGTTCAGACTCCAGTGGTCCCTTGTCGGCGAAGAAAGTTTCCCGTAAATCTTCAACAACACGCGACGGCAAGAAACAAGCCACGACAAAAGTATATGGTCCTTCCAAGAAGAGACTTGATGAGGAACTGTCGGACAAAACGGATGATGATGAGGGAGGAGTGGATGATATGGATCTGCGTGTGGAGGAAGTAGATCCAGGGGCGAGCGGTGACGAAGATGAAAACGAAACGCCGGCCGAGAAGCGTCTTCGCCTCGCTAAGCTATATCTGGACAATTTGAAGACGAATTTAGGTGAGCCCGTGTCTACAACAATCTGGAAGAAAGCAGCTAAACAGAAGCAGCGGAAGGGGAGTTTGACGCCGCGGAAATCGACAGGGAACTTATTTCATCTCGACTAAAACAGGACGTCCTCGAGCACTCCGGAAAAGTCCACCTTTTCATCGCGGATTCGGTACGTTCAGTGTCCATCTCACAAGAATCCTATTGATAAATCGAGTAGTTTGACTTTACCCAACCTCCGCATGCTACCCTTCGCACACAAGGCCATCGGTTTTCGGTGACCTCAGCAGTCGCCTCAGAATCAGGAAAATACCTTTTCACGTCCGGAAAAGAGGGTCACATCATCAAATGGGACTTAGCTACTGGAAAGAAAGTTGCGGCGTTTTACAAAGCTCGTCCAGCAGATAGAAAAGGGAAGGGAAAAGCTCCACCAGATCCGGAAATCAAAGGGCACACGGACGAAGTTCTGTCGTTAGCTATCAGTGGGGATGAGAAGCTTCTCGCGAGCTCTGGGCGTGACAAGAGGGTGTGTGTTTGGGATACGGAAAAGGGGGAATGGATAAAAGCTTTCTCTGGACATTTGGGGCATAAGGACGCGATTTCGGTAAGGAACCACTCCTTCACCACCCTCTTTTTAATTCAACCATTCATAAATCAGGTCGTCGCTTTTCGGAAAGGGACAAATCAGCTCTACTCCGCCTCCTTCGATCGTACCCTCAAAGTCTACGACCTCTCCCCTTCGGTGATGGGATATGTCGAAACGTTGTTTGGACACCAAGATTTTGTCTTCGGGTTGGATGCACTACGCGGCGAGACATGTATCAGTGCCGGCGGGCGAGATAAAACTGTGCGGTACTGGAAAATTGTCGATGAAACTCAGTTGGTTTTCCGTGGCGGAGGGCGCAGCCGCGTACGCGAGGTGTTGGAAGGTGGTCTTCGAGCAGATGACGAGGGTGACGATGTAGACGTCGACGGCATGGAGCTCATGCCGAAAGCCAAAGGAAAAGAACGGGAAAGCAAGAAGTTCGAGGAAGGCAGCCTGGAATGTGTTGCAATGATAGACGAGACGACGTTTGCGAGCGGAGGAGACAGCGGGTGCGTTTCTTATAACAATCTCCTTCGACTAGGTGTTTACGTTCGTTCAGGTCGATATGCTTATGGAGCACACTCAAGAAAAAACCGATTTTCACGCAACCGCTTGCACATGGGCTCAATGAAGTGCTTTCAGAATCAGAAGGCGTCGTCCAGACACCGAGATGGGTGACGGCACTGGCGAGTTTACGGTACTCTGATCTGATAGCTTCTGGTAGGTCTTGCCACTTTCCTACATGTGCCCTCTTGTTCTCAAAATTTTCAAGGTTCTTGGGAAGGAGACGTTCGAATATGGAAGCTCGACTCCAAGCTAAAATCGTTCAGTCTCGTTGGCAATGTCCCGATACCTGGTGTCATCAATTCACTGCAATTGCTCAGCATGCCAAAGGGCTTCCTGGACACTACTTCGTGGTCCCGAGATGCCTCAGCAGACCCACCACACACAGCGAAGCATAAACTCCATCCTATTTCCTCCATCCTCCTCGTCGCGGGCATTGGACAGGAGCACAAATACGGAAGATGGATTGGTGTGAAGGGAGCAGGCGCGCGTAATGGAGCGGTGGTCGTAGGATTCTCACCGCTGACTACGCCTTCTAGTTGAAATCTGTATTTTTCTCAGATCTTAATGCCCATGGCTTTGCTGAAGGCGTTCTTCACAGTCCGACCGCGAACCTTCTTTGTCTCCTCGTGATTTTTTTTCATGTCAGCTTGTTCATCCATTTGCGAGAGGATGGCTTTTCGGTTCTCCGCGAGGGACTCAAACCCAATCATACGCTATGCCCGCGACATTCTCGTAAGGCCAGTTGTACTTCATAGTCCGCGAACTGCCCATGATCACTTTAATGTGCTGTGATATTTAATCATTGTAAGACTAGTTGGCAAATGTAATATACTCGGCTTTCTCAAGCTGGAAACAAATGCAGCGGAAGCTGGGTCCCAAATCCATATATTCAAACTGGACCCATTTTTGAACAGCTTTGAAGTTTGCACAACATGCAGGACAACAAAAGTCTTGTTTCAAGTGTTGAATGAGAATGTAGTGTACGGTAATGTTACAACAAACCTATGAAAAGCTAGGAAGATGAGAGATATCAGCAGTCCCATCGATAATGCTGGCCAAAGCATCTCCAATCCATTCTTCACCTTCCCGCCACTCTTCGTCCCAACTCCATTGTCGCACCAGAGCAACCGAACGTTCCATCCGTCCATCGACATCGAGCCCCTGCCACAGTCCTTCATCCTCTGGGTCAATGTATCCGAGTTGGAGATCGAGGAGGTTATACCCAACTAGCTCGGATAGATCTGACGCAAGAACCGTTCGGGTCGAACAATATCGAGGATACTTCGCCATCATACGGATGAGGGAGGCGTAGACGGCGGGTGGACGAGGCACGAGTATAGATGGGCATCGTGTTGACGGTCGGATGTGGTGTGGCGGTTTTTTCTCCAGTTCGGAGGGTAGGAGTGTAGAAAAGGAGAGGGGGAAGAGGGCGATGCTTGAAATGGAAGAAGGTAGCGTGGAGCGCGATATTCGGTGATAGGTACCCTTCGCAGAAAAATCACCCTCCGTCTGCATGAGCAATTGTGAAGGGGGCCAAAAGGGTAAACCGAGGTTGGATAAGACACCTGAGGCACTGGCTAGTGCATCATCAGGTACAAGATAGAAATAATCCTGCACAACATGGCTCGGCATTGTCGTTCGTTCGACGAAGTGCGAGCCACATACCTTGATTATGGTAGGTACATGCATGCGATTGTATAAAAGTGAGCCCCATTCAACCGGTTCAATTCCGGCCTGCTGGAGGGCTTGCAGTGCGACATCGACGACCCACGCTGGCGAGTTGTCGAGGATGTCTTTCTTGATCGGCTTTTGACTGAGCTTTTGTGGGAATGGGTCGAACCCAGGCGGGCTCGAGGAGGAGGTGTGAAGCATCATGGTGGTGGTTGGTGAATGGGAGTCATTGTCATCGTCGATCGCCGGACCTTCGACAGTGCCACAGTGCTTAGTCAGCAGGAACCTTCGACCACAACGCCCACGGTGCACCAAAATGGCCACTTCCATTTCGATAACCACTTCGCGCACAGACCAGGCAGCAGCGGCGTCGTACCTCTCGGAGACATTGGATAGACTCGGCTGTCCTCATGCCTACATCGGAGGTTTCGCCTGGGCTCTTCTTGGAAACAGGCGACCCACTGAGATGAGTCCTTTTGTAAACTGCACTGTTACCCCTATTTGACGGGAACGACTTTCTACGACATAGATGTGCTCATCGAAACAAAGAATCTCGATATGGTGGCTCTGCGCTCGCAGTTGCAAGAACTAAGCAAGAAATTTGCATCTGCTGGAATCAAGCTTTACTTTGTCAAAGTTCGTTCGTTCTCCGGCATCTAAAGTGCTGAAACATTAATTTTATTTCACCAGGAACCTCTGGGTGATTTACGCGGCGATGAGCTCGTTCGTGCAAGCAAGAACAATGTTTTAATAGAGACTTTATCTGCGGGGACACTTGGTCTGCCCAATATAGCGGGTCCAGTATACAAAGTCGAATACGGATCCGGAATATGTCCGTTTCCACCCTTCTTCAAGTTTTCGCGATATCTGAATCCAAACTCTCAGCAATCGAAATCTTGCACCCAGGTATTCTCATTCTGACAAAAATGAAGCGCTGGTATCATAACCTGGAGTCGACGAGGCCGAAGACGTTGGTCAAGAACAGCTCCGATCGCAGAGACCTCGACTATCTCGTCTCGTGGCTCGCCGATAACAAGATGACAATCGAATTCGAGCTCTACGAAGGCAAGTCGAAGGACGAATTGCTCAAGTTCGTCCGGATATACCGTGAACAAGTAGGTGAAAATGAGCTCTTGATGGAGGCCCTGAAGACGGCAGTGAAACCTCTGGACTGGGACCTTTTGTAGACTGATGTTCGCAGATTAGGTGTAATTATACGACTGGAGCATATCGGATGCGCCGCCGGCAAATATCTTGTTTAAATCCTTAGAGCCTGTGGTTGTTGTTGCACCTTCAAGGATGCCCAAACTCTACGGTTATAGTGCATATTGTCATGTACTCATTCTTTATCATGCATTGTTCGTCTTACACTTACAACCTCTCCTCCAATAGATTCTTTTACTGTTGTCCGTGTTGCAGAATCCTTTCGCACTGCCAGCAGGAGGTGATTGATCTTGGGCTTGAAACGAAAGGTTGGAGCCTTCCACTTTTTCCAGGGATGTGTTATCACTGTGAGATTTTGGTCACTTCATCCTGTCCAATGGCCGTCTCATGATATCTTTAGATGATGGTTCTGGTGTCGGAGACCTGTGGACGATGTGTACACCACGTACACCGTAAGCTTCGAACTTCGAAAGTAATGCGGTGAAGGCGGATGTGAAGCAGAGAAGCAACGGAATGTCGTCCAGCCGTCGACATGCCAGCATGCCGAGCCCCGCACGACTCTCTGAATCACATCTTGGATCCTGACCATCATGCAGTTGAACCTCGCCGAAACCCTGACCGACCTGTCAAGAGTCTTCGACAATCCATATGAGGTATATCGTCTTTCTATCTTTGAACGCAGTGGATTGTGTGCGACGATCGAGCTTCACGGAGTGCTAGTTTCTTCTGTCCCAAAAATATCAGCGTACAAGAACCAACCACACTCGCAATCCTCTCCAGAGAAGGATGCTCACCGAATACTCTCTTCCCAGCATTTTGACAGCTGCGTTATCTGCGCTATTGGGAATACTGACTCTTCTGCACCTCCGTCGTTTGTGGTCGCAAATCAGGAGGTCGATGCTTCAGCACTATGCCCCTGGCCCGCCTCTAAAGAGCTGGCTCGCAGGGAACCATGCCGACGTTCCTGAGTACAAAGCCTGGTATGCCTACACTGAGTGGGGCAAAAAATACGGCATGCGTCTCTTGTTGTCGTTCGTATTCGACGCTGACCTTCTGATAGGCGACGTTATGCACATTCGTATCTACGGTCGGCACTACCTCATCCTGAACTCGGTTGTTGCAGCGACGGACCTCTTGGAGAAGCGAGCCAGGATATACTCCGACCGACCACCGTCACTCATGCTTGATATGTCGGTGTCTCCAGTCTCCATTACTTTCAAGTTGCCGTCCCTCTGATACAGTCACTTGATGCCGCAGAAAGGGCTGGCTCTTTGCCACCGGTTTCAAGCCTTACAGCGATTCGTGGAGACGCCATCGCCGTCTCCTCCAGCAGGCGTTCAAATTGGACTCCCTCGTTGCCTACAGGCCGATCCAAACACGCAAGGTTAACGACATGCTCTACGGGATTCTCACTGCACCTGAAGAATTTACGAGTTTCTACAAAAGGTCTTAGTCTTTTTCTTCAGTCTATTACAGACAGAAAGTCTGACTGCCTGCATAGCGTCTCAGCCGCGATCGTCATGTCGGTCATGTACGATTACGATCTTGCACCGCAGAACGACCGTTATGTCGGTCATGCAGAGGCGGCAATGGCAGCATTATCAGACCCGGCTTTCTCCTCGCTTGTCGACATCATTCCTGGCTTCTGGTACCTACCTGCCTGGTTTCCAGGTGGAAGCTTTCGACGAGAAGCTGCAAAGATCAGAGTGGAAACGGACGCCATGCTCGAGGCTGCAGAGCACTTTGTCAAGAAAAAGATGATAGGACTCAGAGCTTGTATTCCCGAATAACCAGCTTAATGTACCGTCAGGCTGAAGGGCATGATTCGCCTTGCCTAATGACTGATCTCATGAAATACTGCAAATCCCAAGAGGGTTATGACATTTTGAGGGAGGCTGCTGCTACTGGATATGTTGGTACGTTCACTGGAAGCTCCTCTCCCGACGACTTTAATTGATTTCTTTGTCCCAACCCATAGCTGGCGCTGATACGGTCAGTGAATAATTACTCTTTGAAATTTCCTTCGACCCTAATAGCATTTCTTCAAGACGTCTTCTGCTCTCGGTACCTTTTTCTATGCAATGGCTACCCATCCTCACGTCCAGAAGAAGGCTCAAGAAGAGATAGACCTGGTCGTCGGTAGCGATCGCCTGCCACACTGGGATGATCGGCCTTCTATGCCCTACGTCGAGGCTGTCTTCAGAGAAGTTTTAAGATGGAGGGCGATCACACCGTTTGGGATACCTCATTGTACCACCGACGACGACGTGTATCGGGGTTATTACATACCCAAAGGTGACTTAATCTTCTTCACAAGTACGAGATTTCTATTTACCGATTCTGCCAGGTACAATTGTGGTGCCGAACATCTGGTTTGTCCTCTCAACCGTCGATTGCACTCATGTATGACTTACAACCCTAATCAGGGGCATGACTCGCGACGAGCAAACATACAAGAATCCAGAGGTGTTCGACCCAGAACGATTCTTGACCGAAGATGGCCAATTGAACAATGACAATGTGGGGTACACATTCGGCTTTGGGAGAAGGTATGCAGGTTTCACAACGGCGGCATTTCTACAGCTCTTTGACGAAACTGTTAATTAAGGATCTGTGTCGGCCGCCATTTGGCGTCCTCTACCGTATGCCGCTTTGTGCCGCTCTGGTTTTTTGCATCTGCTCACGGTCCATTTTCTGAATAGTTCTGGTATGCAATGGCTAATGTCCTAGCCACCTTCGACATAACAAAGAAGAAAGATGCTATGGGAAATGACCTTCCGCTTGAAGTGGAATATTCTTTTGCTTTGGTTAGGTATGCAAGCCCTCATAATTTACTCGATTTTCAATGTTTATCGCATACCCCAGTCACCCCTTGCCCTTCGATTGCTCCGTCAAAATCAGGTCCCAACACACCGCTCAAACAATCCTGAACAACCGACGTGCTGCAGCGGAGATGCCTTAGTGTTCGGAGATTCTTGCTTCTGTTTGCCACAGGCGTTGACCCAGCAATGGCCAGTATTTTCACTAACTTGCGTTTACATGTTCAAATGTTGTGTCTATTTAGCCGCCTATGTGGCGGAACAAACGATGCCAGTTAAGCACTTATCCATGCAGTAAACAATTCTATTCCACTTGGATTCAGCCTTCTAAGCCGCGATAAAGGACTTCCTCGAACTCGAAAAACGCCGACTGTATCCCTATATCTATGGCTGGGCTCGGGCCTATCTGCGTACCATATACAGCACCAATGCCCGTCGCTGGGTCAATGAAATGATTTGTGCCTGCCCATCCCGACCCTACGGGAGGAGAAGATTGAGTTTCGATTGCTCTGGATTCAGAAGGAGAACGCACAAAAGGCGGACCCGGCTCGTCTCTTGTTTGGCCAATCCTTGGTACAAATGCCAGAGGCGGTACCCCACTGAACCCCTGTGATCGGCGGCTGTATCATCGCGAAGAGTTCATTGATGTGTTGAGCTCCCAATGCTGGAAGGGTCGAGACGAAGAGCTGGTGGACGGTCTCGCGAGAGAGGATTGGCTTCTCGGCCTTTCCAGCATGTATTTGGAGCAGGTGCTGCAGCAGCTTGAGGTAGTCCCGCAATGACGCATAGATGCCTACTCCTCCCATGTGGCACGTAGCTGGTTCGAAATTGGTCAGACGCTGTCCTTGAGCTTCGAGTAAAACATGGCGGATAGTACCTTTGCTCGGGTCCCGCTCAATCAACTTCAATTGGTCCGCCCATGGCTCGAACTTTCCTGTCTGTCTATCGCTGTAAGCAAGGGGAACAAGGCGTTCCTTGAGTTCAGGCGTCAGATAGAAGGAGGCTGTCATTCCTAATGGCACAAAAATGTTCTCCTTGCTGGGACATTGTCAGCAAATCAACCCTGCTAGTAGCTTAGAGTGCATACCAGTACGCATCCAGTGTCTTTCCAGACACTTTCTCGACGACGAAGCCCAGGACATCAGAGCTGAAGCCGTACACAACTGACGGCCGTCTGCTCAGTACGGTACATGACGACACGGCCCGAACTCACAGTCTGTCCCGGGTTCAAATTTCAAAGGGACCGCGGGATATGAGCTCTATTGTCGTTTATCACGAACCCAAGATCAACCCTGACCATGATCATGGCATGGCAAGTAGAAGTTACCTTGAGAATCTCGAAAAACTTGTCGTGGACGCCCTCCTTTCCATACGTCGTAGTATACGCCTCCGGCAATATCGCCCCAATATTCTCCATGGCGGGATAATACAACCCGCTAGAGAAATTGAGAAGGTGGGCGACCTTGATCTCCTCCTTTGCTGGACGGTAAGTGCTCTCTTCGGCCGTAATGTCATCCAGGATAATCGGGTTCGCCAACACCGGGAACAATGTGGATACAGGTGTCGAAGGGTTGAGGAGCCCCCGCTCTATCAGTTGGAGCGCGGCGAGCTGTAATGCAAAGTGAAGTTTAGGTCAGAAATACTGTTGAAGAACAAAAGGTGGCAGTGGTACGCACATGAACTATCATCTTTGTCTGACTGCATATCCACCACACAGCATCTTCGTCAACAGTGCCACTATTGGGGTCGTTCACCACCTTATTCCCACCTGTCTTCAAGTAAATTTCGCCGTCGATGGTAGTAACGCCAAATATAAAAGAGGGGAACTTCTGTTCTTGGGTGATCTTCGCCTACACACGTACATCTAGAGATGCGCCAAGAATGCAGGTAAAATTGACGTACGATGAAGGCATCGAGCGCCTCTTTCCCGCCTGGAGATAGGCGAACCATGCTGAAGGAGTGACTGTACGCAGGGGGTTTGATAATTGGGACAGTGCGGCCCCGGTTGGTTTTATACTAACCAGGGTTACCTCATTGGCAAGGTCCCACATAAGTCAGCATCAGGAGATGAATTATTGGTCATGAGGCCTTCTCTTGACACGATTTTGCCCTTAGCTGAAAAAATTTCGTCCTAAATTTGATGAAAATTGCGATTGGCGACTTTTAGGATTGACACTACGGCCCCCTACTTGGAGTAAACTTAATACGCGAAGCCCGTCACTGTATTCCCAAATGCAAGTTCTGATAAGGATTATTAATACACAACAGCGACGACAGATAGGTAGAAAACCGAACAAGATTACTCTTCTGGAGGCGGATAGTAGTAGTTCACTGTAGTCTTTTTCCTGGAGCTCCGACGAAGGCCTAAGCCAGACGGCTGATATACTGAAGCTTCGATGGCATCGTCTGCCGGATTTTCCTTTGCCGAGCCGGGTAGGTTACATTGACCAGCTCGCGACTCCTTGCCGCACGGAACGGAGGATTCACCGCCGCTCGCAGCAGTGTCAGGCAGCTCAAATCGCACTTTGGTGACATTTTTGTGCTTCGGTGCACGTGGATTGTTGTCATCTGTTGGGAAGAATCTTGAGTCGATAAAAGGTAGGGCGCATGGAAAAAATCGCAAACCATGCTGATCGTGCTTTCTTTTTGTCCTGGTCTTCGAGGGCTTGAAGGAAGGGGGAGGTGACGCCTGAGAGAAGTAGTCTGCTTCATAGCTCTGGAAGAACTTAGCAAATTCTTCCGCAGCAGCTTCCTTTCCTTTCATCCTCTCGACAGCTGTAATGAGAAAAATCAGTGAGGCGATAGAGAGGGAAATTGAGAGGACATGCCGCGATAGCTAGTGGCCATCCGGCCTTCGATTGGCAAGATCGAGGGTCCGTAGATGGTTTCCATCCGTCTGATGACATTGTGCACAACCCTACAACACATAAACCAACATTGACGTGGAAGAGAAAAGAACTTACTTAGGATTACTGAATTCAGGGACACCACAAGACACGACAACATCCAAGACAGCACGCCAGTTCAGCGGTTCTATGCGGTTTTGCATGCTCGCAGGACGAGCCGGGGTGTGAGACGCGAGGAGAGCCAACATCGTCGAGAGGTAGCTGGCCACGATGGATGTCAGGTAGGGTGTGTAGAACGGATGGTCTGGGTCGTCTTCATCTACTTCCGTGTTCACATAGACGAATTCATCATCTTCCCTGCCGTCATTTTCCTCAGATATAGGAATGGGAAATGAGGGTGACACGCGGGATTTCAAAACCTGCGATGCGATAACGGCGACTTCATCCTCTAATGTCCATTCGGGTTTTATCACGTCGTCAAGAAGGAGGGGCCAGCGAGTCCAGTGGTCGCGTTTTATTTGCTTGGGCTTACTGGAGGGTCCAGATACAGCCGCGACGGCCTTCTCCTTCCCCTTTGCCGTTGCCCTCCGCGACTTTCCAGCTGGCCTCGAAGCGGTACTCTGCGGTTGCTTGCCCGGGCCCGCCACTGGTGCCACATCGCCTGCTTGATCCAGTCCGTCGACAGAAGTCGAGCTCATCGCAGCGAATGGGGAGCCCTTGATAAGGTGCTTCGTAACATCCTGTGCGTCTCGAGTTCGTAAAGCTCTGAGAAGAGAGGCGTACTCAGATAGTTCATTATGTAGAGCAGTTGGAATGCGTCTCCCCATCGTTCAGTACGACAGTGACGGAGTCAGAGGGGACTGAGCTGATATCTGGTGTGATGCCTGGTTCGGCACACTGTACATGTGGGAATAATTATGTAAGAACTGTACAGTACCAACCTCCACACCATCAGCGTTGCCTCCCGCAACTCCAAGCTCTCCACAATCATAACCGAGTTCGTGCAGCCCCCTCCCTTAAGTATCGGCCTACTGATGGTGCTGTTTTCATTTCACAGACCATGAGAGAGAAGTGGAAGAAAAAGAGATCTCGCAGGCTCAGGCGCAAGCGCAGAAAGATGAGGGCTCGTTCCAGTACGTTTCAGCCTCTACATGATCACAGGGATACTTATCTGATGCAATATTACAGAGTAAATGACTCTACGAGAGTAGGCGTGCCATACTTCACTTGAAGCGCCAGTCGGCAATCAATTCAGGGAGGCCACGAGGAATCGCACTCGTCGAGCATCTCTAGGCAGATTGGGTTTTTTTAGAGGTTGTCGGTCCGCCTATATATACGCCATGCACTGCACCTTTGTACAGGTAGCATGGACACACTTTGGCCTTTGGTCAAGTCGGGTTGAAGTTGTCCTGTTGGGTCGTTGTTTGTTTCGACAGTGTTAAAATCAAAACATCGTTCTGAACGAAATGGCTCCTGTGACGAGTCCTGCAGCTGTGTGATCGCCACCTTCATGAAGATCTTCGGTGTATGATTGAGCGACGTGAACCTGTCTTTTGTAGGGGTAAAAGGAACGAGAAATGTTCAGCATACTACCATAGCCCTCCCACAGCAACATTCACGTCACAGTCAACGTATCTGCCTTGAGTGTATTTTCCTCGTGCTAGCTTCCTACGAACGAGCACCCCAGGATTCGAGCATCTGTCCTAAAGGCGTGGCTCGATACTCATTGAGGTGATCGAGCCAAAGGCGTTGGCAAGCGCCCACAGGCGGGATATTCCATGACGTCACCACTTTGCTCTGTGCTCGAACGACTTTCAGGAGAGATAGAAGGGTTGCATTTTAGGCTCTAACAGTGTTAGAACGCTATTTATTGCGAATACAAAGCACTTTGGGTGGAACTCTACAATGGGCGTTTGAATTTCACGAAACGGACTACGGGCTTCAACGTTTGGCCGCAGCGGCATGCTCCTGCAATATGATTTGACTGATACTCTGGGATCTCGGCGTGATAGAGCATTTGAAGGGCTGGGCATGGCTGAATAGGTCACGAGAACTTGAATATTCACGGACAGAAACTTGCTGGGAACCACATACCTGACCAGCGTGTTAGAATAGTCGACCTCAAGCGGAAGGTAGTTCCCGTTCGCATCTTTCTTCCTGTCGATCTCAAACACAGCCAGAATGTTGGCGATTGCATACCAGAACTAAACAGTGGCGTTAGGGTAGATATTTGGGTGATTGGAATGGCGGCTTACCGTCGATGATGCCAGATGGCGACCAACGCAGATTCTTATTCAATGGCTTCGATGAGTAAACTGAAATGAGGCAGGAATACGAAAATTGAGCACCTTCTCCCAAATCCGAAGGTGTATCCTACGTCGTCTGAGGTCAAATGCCCGTATGAGGTCAAGAATCGACCTGGGTCAAACTCTTCTGGGTTCTGATATATCTGTTCGTTGTGTGTCATGGCCCTAATACGGCGTCCCAATTCAGAAACCTTTCACGTCGAGGCGCAAAACAATGCACCATATGTTGGGGACTACCGTTGCCCCTAGGATGACGGTTCAGTAAACACTCGGCCCAGCAGCTAGAGATAGACGCACCTTTTGGTATGTAATAACCTTGATACACGTCGTCCTCAGTGGTGCTGTGAGAAAGACCAAGAGGCGTGATTGCCTTCCATCTCATGACTTCTCTGAAAATTGCCTCAAGGTAAGGCATGGACGGGCGATCCTCCCAGATTGGTAGACGGTCGCCGCCGGTAATCATGTCGATTTCTTCTTGTGCTTTCTTCTGGAAGCGAGGGTGAAGAGCCATGGCGTAGAAAAATGTGCCAAGTGCGGAGGATGTCTATCAGCCATACAGTCAGCTTAGAGTGGTTTCACAGAATGCTGGCGTCATACCGTATCGGCACCCGCTATGAACGGCACCCAAAAATAAGTCGAGGACGTGACATGGTTTAGAATGCTCGTACCCAGATATCCAGTTGCAGCAGTTTCCTTCAATGCTATGTCATCCTCCGTGGTCTTGCAATACCTCAGAAGATCTGTCATCAAGCAAGAGTTATCATATCCCTCTTCCTGAGGAGAACATCAGCTATTACGGCCTTGAGAGAACATGAGGGGCTTACCACCCTCCTTCTCACAAACTCAGTGGGTATCTCGAGCATCGTGTCAGTGGCTTCTTTGGTTTCTTGTGCTAATTTCTGGAAACCGGCCCATGGAAACCATGCTGGGAGATACCGTAGAGGAGGGATTGCTTCAACCAAAGACACAAATGCAGGGTCCGACAACGACTGCATTGCCTTCTCGGCGACTTGGACATATGGGTCGTGCTGAGGTTTGATATCGTAGTTGTACATGATCGACATGACAATCGCGGCCGAAACGCTAAGAACAGGACGATGTTCAAATAAGCAGCGAGAATAATGGAAAGATCAACCCGCCTTTTGTATAAGCCAGAAAAATCCTCAGGTGCGGTGAGCAGGCCATAGAGCATTTCATTGACCTTGCGCATTTGAATCGGATGATAGACAGCGATCGAATCGGCTTTGAACGCTTGCTGATGAAGGCGGCGATGGCGTCGCCACGAGTCACCGTAAGGTTTGAAACCAGTGGCAAAATTCCACCCCATTCTAAGTGCATGCGTTGAAGTGAGCGGAAGAATAGTCAAAGAGAACCTACAGGTCAAGCATGATAGAACGGGGACGGTCTGAATATATCCTTGCTCGCTTGTCTAAGAGATCTGTAGCGACAGCAACTGAATTCAAAATGATGAGGTGTTGATTGTAAACACGAATATGCATGATATCGCCTGTTGGATCACCGATTTATGCTGAGAGGCAACAGAGTGAAGGAGAAGGCATACCATATTTCTTGGACCATTCGGTATACTTCAGCCAAGGTTTATAGGACGGAATATCGGGAGAGTTCCCTGCAATCCAGTTCTTCGGCGTTGGACCGGGCGGGTAGTGCTGAAGCTTTGACCTCCGGGATTGCAACCACAAAGAAATAAGGTAGAGGAGAGTCAAACCACCAAACAGAGGCACCAATACACCTGCGAGACCGCGTGAAAAAAGTGTGTCAACTAGCATGATTTTCTGGGGCATACAATCGATAGTCACCGGGGTTATATGTCCGTCCGTCTGCGACCAAGGAGCTTGATGCTCCAAAGAGCTCCGTTCTTCTCATGTCATGAGGCCATGGTTTATCCTACCATCAAGGAGAGAAGGACCGCTGGAGCCCATAGCTGGAGCAGATTACTGTAGAAATGGTCCGCGGACCCCGCAGAAACAGAATTGTGGTCCATAGATGCACGTTATGAATCCGACTCGGGATTCAAAGTATAGCACTACGCGTGCTTGTGAGTTATTCATAGGTGGGGGGTGGTCACCGGCTTCTTCAAATTTCTTCTCCTCCACCACGCAAGCTTCGAAAGCCCGCTGGAACTCCCTGCCTATAGTTGTGCATGCCGGTAGATGTCTCATGAGACCTTTTGTCAAGAAGGCGAATCATTGAAAAGGAATTACAACGCAGAATGGGCTCACATTGCGGAGGCAATCGTAGTCTCAAATTAGAGTATTAGCCTCCTTACTCCCTTAAAGCATTTTTGACGCATGAATCATTTCAAAATCGCCCACAAATGGGTCAATATGAGGTCAGGAAGAAGCATCGCTTTGAAGTCTTAGCTGCATCGGAGAGTGCGATTATTTAAATGCCACGAAAGGGTGAGAAATGCGTAAAGAAGGGGGAAAAGCCACGCTCTGCAGTACGAGCTAAGATCTGGCAAGGACTGAATGTTTATTGGAAACGAAGTTTTTGGGGACTGAACTGGGCAGGAGTCAGGGCAAGTTCGAACTCCGTTAGGGTTTGGGTTGACCGGGATCACTCTGTCACTGATCGAGTCGCTCATTATAGAAGTCACTCGTTGAACCACAGTCACTATCACACCGAACTCTTGGTCATCCTTGAAGCTACATGGATAGATACCCTTCTTCGAGCCTTCCCTGCAAGCATAAGGAAACGCAACATCATGTCTGAACCGTGTAAGGGCGGTCTGGAATTTCTAGTGTTGCTGTTGGACGTGAACTTTGTAGCTCCAGGTTAGCTCTCTATTTGTTACTTATCTCTCTTGGAGTTTTTACACGGCTTGTGGCTGTTATTCTCAGGTTCGCCATTCGTACCCATGCAAGAGAAAGGAAGTGATTTCTACTGCTCTCGTGCCTGCTTTACGAGTTCTTGCTCCTGCAGTGCCAGTCCACCAAATGCCTGTGTAGCTCATTTCACAATATTGGCAAGGCCTTGTACCGCAATAATAAAAGTGCGACAGTTTCGTCAACGACGCTCTCTTGTGATGCCCATGGAAAAGAATTCAAGCAGAAATGCCGGAGACGGGTTGTCATTCTATATAAAGGCCACTTTATAAGAGTTTAGAAGTCCAGTTCAAACTCTTGGCTTTTTTCCCAGCCTCCCCCTCTATTAGCGTTCAAGCAGGTCTTGCAGTAGGAGAATGGTCAGGGTATCTGCTAATGGGAAGGAGGCCCTCGATGCTTTTGCCGTAAGTTGTCTTCGAAGCTTCTGTATTATATTTCATTGACACCAAGCACAGGCGGCGGTCCTGGTAGAGAAAAAGCTGCCAACTTTCATCGCCAGTGCCACCAACGTCGACGGGGAAATTTACTCAAAGTCTGGTGGGCGCAAAGTGGTTAAGGATCCCAACAGCGGCGTTGTCGATCTGGATGGTGTGTGGTGGTTATACAGCCAGACAAAGATGATCACCCATGTGCGTATCAATGCCACTGTCCAAGTTAAGATAACGCTTCTGACCTTTTTTGTTCAAAATTCTAGCTAGCCACCCTCCAGCTCATTGAGCGTCTGCTCTTGGACCCTTCTGCGCCAGTATCAACCTTCTTCCCCACATTTGCGAACCCAATTATCTTGGAGGACGTCTCCTCTGACGAGAGTTCCTACTGACCGGCGAAGGAGGAGATGATTCATGAAGATTGCACACTTACTCAATTTCTCGAGCGGCTTGTATTATCCAATCAAGGAGGATATTGTGTTCGTCATACCAGAGCCTTATGCCACCACCTACAATCAAAATGAGGATGTCCACGAAAGGTTCTTTAATGTTCTCAAGGTGGCTACTATTCCCACCTTATTCTGCTTAGCGACTATCACTGACACTATCTCGTCCCAGGGACCATATCCTGCCATTCCCCTCCAGTTCGAGCCAGGAACAGACTGTGGGTTCCTACCAATTCTCTATGCCAGCCGGAGCTTAAAGGCACGAACTAGTTACCTATGGTTGGAGCTCTGACATCTTGGATTTCATTGTCGAGAAACTTTCTGGTAAGACGCTGGAAGTTTACTGGTGAGCAGGGCACCAGAGTGCTCTTCTTCTCTTCTGATGACTTCTTCTCATAGCCAAGAAAATATGTCTGGCCCTCTCGGGCTAACAACCTCGTTTTATTTAACTCCTGAGATCAAGGAGAAGCTCATCCCACTGACGTATGGCAACCAACAGACTGGCAGCTTCGAGCCGTGGGCAGAGCAGATGAAGTTGATTCAGATGGATCCTGGCAAAGGTACCCGTTATTGCTCTTTCATTTGCATACTCTTTGGCGTGTCTGACCCTTTTTAGCATAGTGGGGTGTCACCTGGGAGGTGTCGGCCTATACTGTTCCTCACGCGACTACCTCTCTCTTCTCCGTCACCTGCTCCAAACACACGGCATGCAAGGAAATTTGTGCGCTGTTTCATTATCCTCACCGTGAGCCTGGCATTACCTAGATGGAAAGGTTTCCTAGCAGTTCGACATCCAGAAGAGCCGTTTCTTCGATACCTGAATATCCGCCTCTTTGAGCTGGTACAAGGTCAATACTTCTACCCTGGATTTGGAGGACTCCAAAGGTGTGCAACCCCTGGATTCTTCCTCCCATTTTGCTGTTAATTGCTCCCCAGCTATCCCGAAAGAGAAGTATAATGTTTCCAAGCCTGTCTTCTATGCTGCGTGCGACAAGGAAGTTATTGCGCTCCCTGCTCTTGGGAAGGGTAATCTTCCGGGATTCTGCTCCAACGCGACCGTCAAAGATTATGACGCTGGTCACTTGGTAATATGGGAGACCAAGGACAAGTTGAATGCTGATCCCGAGGGATGGATTCAGAGTCTTTAACTGCCTTGTTCATATTACTCTTTGTTGCTCTATTATTATAAAAATCAGAACAAAGCACTTCGATAGATCCATACCCAAACCCTGTCTATATTGCTCTAGCAGTTGGACCTCTAAAGCGTTGGGCCTTATTCTTGGTCCGACGCATCCAGTGGCAGGTGGCTGTGTCGTCTGCTTGCCGTTGACTGCCCGTCCAAACATTATCCCTCCAAGACTCGAGTCCTGAACACCCCTGAAGTGGTCTTCAAAGCTTCACCGCCGGCAGCCACGACCAACTCGGAGTGCTGCAGTGACGCGGTCTCATTCTCAATCACCACCTCACCTGGCCTGTCTCAACGCCAAAGTCGCCCGCTATTCCAGCCACCATATAAGCCGTTGATCGTGCTTTCTCAGGCTTTCTTCTACCTGGGACACGCTTGATACATCTTTTCAGTCTTCAAGATGGGAAATGTACAGTCTGGATCAGCCCTTACACGCACAACGGTTGCATTGGATTCGTTTGTAGCAGAGCTTGGAGGAGATATCATATTTGAGAAGAGGTGTGCACAGCTACTATTCGTATGTTCATTAACTTATATTCCCAAAAGCCTGGGTTCTGCACGCTTCCTAAAGACAGTCAAGTGTCGACACAGAAATGGATACCTTGTGGTCAAAATATTTGTTAAACCAGATCCTGGGTTGTCCTTGAGAACACATAATCGACGCCTGAAGAGTGAGGATAGTGGCCCCCACGAGTATCTCACGCTTACGGTCTTTCTAGTGGACAGGGAGGCATTAGCAGAAATTGCCAATATTTACAACTATCAAGCCTTCGTCGAGACGGATAAAGCAGGTTACATCATTAGACAATGGGTCGCAAGTAGTCTTTATGACCGGATCAGGTGCGTCGCACTCGACTGTTATTCTAACCTTGCTCTAACCGCAATGACATCAGCACGCGACCTTTCTTGAGCACTGTAGAAAAAAAGTGGATTTCTTTCCAGCTTCTCAACGCGTTACGTGACGCGCGAAATAGAAAGGTGTCTCATGGGGACATCAAGTCCGAGAACATCTTGGTCACGTCATGGAACTGGATCTACCTCACCGACTTCGCATCATACAAGCCCACCTATCTTCCTCTTGACGATCCATCGGATTTTTCTTTCTTCTTTGATATGTCAGGACGCCGCACCTGCTACCTTGCGCCCGAGAGGTTCTATACTCAGGCCAGCAATCCCGAGATCAGCGCAAAGAAGTCAAAGATAGCGATGGACGAACTGGAGGGAAAACGAGATGGGAAGGTCACAGAGCCCATGGATTGCTTTAGCGCCGGATGTGTTATTGCAGAAGTATTCCTGGAAGGAGCTCCTCTGTTCACTTTGAGCCAGCTGTTCAAGTATAGAGAGGGAGAATACAAGGTGGACAGTCACCTCGGTGCGATTGAAGATGAAGGGGTTCAAGTGAGTTACTGTTTGGGCCAACTCGACTGCGAATTTCACTAATTAAAGGCAGTAGAACCTCGTCAAACAGATGATTAGTATTGACCCATCTGATCGCCCAACCTTTGACACACTGCTTCACACTTCCCGAGGGTCGGTGTTCCCAGAGTCATTCTACTCCTTCCTCCACAACTATGTCTCTTCGGTCAATGAACTATCCAGCGAAACGTCGAGCATCAACAACACGTCTGGCTCTACCCCCACACAACCTTCTATTCCGACGTCAATATCCGGGACCACAATACGACCTAGCGCCTCCGGTACCTTGAATAGCACTGTTGGTGCCGTGAACGAAGGCAAGAGCGAATCTTTACCCAGTGACTCTGACCATAGAATGGAGAGGATTTGGTCCGACTATGCCAGTATTGAGCCCTATATCGCCCCAGAAACAGCTTCGAGCCCTGACATGGACGTGAAAGTTGAATACGTCCCCGCTCTCAGCACAACTTCCAAACCGTTCCAGGTACTTACTCCCTGCTTTTTTTCTAAGCATTCTTCATCTGGTTTCTGGTTTCAAGGATATATTACCCGTGGAACTTCACATCCCTAACCACGAACCCAGTTTGCGGAGCACCTTGCATTGGAGGCGTTTTGCTGCCACAGAAGGTTTGATAGTTTCCTTTTTTCTTTTAATGTTGGTTTAAAAATCGCGAAGATGGACCTGCTCTAATTATCCTGGCCCTCGTCACTGCCAATATCCGCAACTGCAGCCTCCCAAGTTCGAAAGTTCGCGCTCTGGACGTTTTCCTCGCATTGGCTTGTCATCTAACGGACGAAGCAAAATTGGATCGGATGGTTCCTTATATAGTGGAGCTCCTTCATGACGACTCCGCGTCGGTAAGGTCATCTGCTCTACGAACACTGATGCAAGTCGTAAGTCAGGTCTTGAACTGCATATTTTCCTGTGTTAACTTTCTTTTTTCAGCTCATGCTCGTCTCCGTGATAACACCGTCAAATGTGGCCATATTCCCCGAATACATCGTCCCTAATATCAAGCACTTGGTCCAAGACTCCGAAGTGTCAGTCCGCTGCACTTACGCACAGTGCATCGTTCAGCTTGCGGATACGGCTGTCCGATACTTAGAAATGGGACAAGCGTTAAAAGCGCATGGGGCCTTCAAGCTTACCCCAGAAGCACACGAATATGAGAATGCTAACATCGAGGTGAATTCTTGTCCCTTTGGCAATGGTTCTGAACGATCGACTTTTTATAGATTTCTTACGACGCGAATATGCAAGAGCTGCAAAACCACATCCAGGAGCATCTTTCTGCTCTTCTCATGGATCCGTCAAGCATTGTCAAGCGGGCCGTTCTCCACGACATCTCGTCTTTATGCATCTTCCTCGGCAGACAGAAAACAAACGATGTCTTGCTTAGTCACATGATCACATACCTGAACGATAGAGATTGGCTGCTTCGTTACGCATTTTTTGAAAGCATCGTGGATGTCGCTGCCTGTGCTGGTGGAAGAAGTCTTGAAGAATATATCCTACCTCTGATGGTGCAAGCCCTTTCAGGTCAGATCACATCCAAATGTTGATTGTTGATTTGCTGAGAGGATACAGATGTCGAGGATTCGGTAGTTGCGAAGGTCTTGTCAGCTCTTACGAGTCTGTGCGAGCTAGGCCTCTTCCAGAAGATGCGAATATGGGAGCTGATGAGTGCTACTCTTGGATTCCTGTACCATCCAAACATATGGATTCGACAAGGTGAGTATAGCTTGAAAATCACTCTAGCATCTTGCACTAAACCATGAAAGGCGCCGCAGCGTTTATCACGTCCGCTGGGCAACACCTTCCTCCAAGCGATATTTGGTGCATTTTGTATCCGTCATTACGACACTTCTTGAAGTCCGATATCGTCATAATCGATGAACAAAGCTTGCTCAGTGCCATGAAACCACCGGTATGCCATTTCAGTCTCTTCCAATACGCTATTAAACAATCACTTCCTCAAGCTTCCAAGACAAATACTGGACGCGTCAGTCCAATGGGCAATGAAAGCCGAGAAATCTAATTTCTGGCGAGGTCAGAGGAGAACAACCAAGGTCGAATCACCGCGAGAAAGCGTCATGTCCATGCGGAAAACAGGGAATATGAGCATTGCACGGAATAAATCAGACGAGTGAGTTTCATATATTTGATTTCCGCAACTGTTGTTTATTATGAGCAGAGATGAGGCACAACTCACTAAGCTGCAACAACTCGGTCTGACAACAAGTGACGAGAATAAACTCCTTTCAATGCGTGACTATATTCTCAAACTAGCGAACGCTACGTCAAGCTTTGCCTCACGATTAAACTACGAGCCGGACTCCGGTAGAAGTCTCAAGGTCATCGGAGACATCGAACTGCAGAAACTTGGTGTGGTCCCACAAACGGTCTTCCTGAAGGCAAGAAACAGTGATATCGGAAGTACACGAAGGTCGATTGTTCCTTCTTCGTCCTCTCGAAAGTCGACCACGTCTTCGTCACGTATCCCCATCCTAAGTCCATCTCGCATGTATCGAATATCCAGCGGAGACTATAGCACGACAGGCGCTCCTTTCGAGGATCTTCGTCGGAGATTGGCGACCATCAACGGATCTGCATCTTCATTGAGCGTCGCTAACACTCCTCGCGACACCAGACAGGCATTGACCCCCGTGGCAAGTTCTTCAACCACCTCTCTCTCTAATGCAGTCAGTCCCGTCATTTCCGATCGTCCTTCCAGTCCCACCGAATCCATTGTTTCGACCACGAATTCCGTCTCATTCCGTCCTCTAAGTCGGCTTCAAGTTGGCAGCACCGATGGTCAAAAGGCTGCTCCAGCCATCGGTTCATCCAAAGCAAATGCGATTGGCCTGCTCGATGCTCATTACAAACTACGTTCGGAGAGTTCTCCAGACGAATCTGGGCGATCCTCACCTATGTCTATGTCGACTACTCTGCGAGGGCCGAGAGTGGTCCCACGTAACCCCTCTTCGTTAGCTATTTCATCATACGGTGAGCCTATCCCATTGGGCCTAGTGTATTCGCTCACCATAGATCTTCGCAAGATGGACAAGAACCGGGAATCAGCAATCTGCTTGAAAATTTGTATTTGGATAACAATCGTGAACTTCAGCAAGACTTCGGCCCCAGGGTGCATGATGGGCCTGTTCGCCGCCGAAATCCATCGAGGCCCAACTTTTCATCACGGGATGCCTCGACGAAGCGTATGGAGGCAAATCTCATCGCCAATCTTTCGTCACACTCCGAGGCAATCACTGGATTTGCGGTATCTCCTGACCATATGTTCTTCGTCTCTTGCTCGGATGACAAGACAGTCAAGATTTGGGACACGGCGCGGTTGGAGCGGAACGTGACAAGCAAGGCGAGGCAAACATATGGCCAGCACCATGCAAGAGTCAAATGTGTTTGCATCCTAGAAGGGGTCCATTGTTTCGCAAGTGCGGCGGACGACGGCAGTCTACATGTGGTCAGGGTTCATATCACTCAGAATGGGGCTCTTCCCAAGTACAACAAACTACAAGTGGTGCGAGAACATCGAGTCGAGAATGTAGGCGAGTACATTACGTGCATGGCGCACTACAACTCGGGTTAGTTCATCTCGTTAGCAATTTATTTGAGCTTATTCACTGGCGTTTCATGTTCCTACGCAGATTCGGCTTCCAACCTCGTGTACGCCACTACTCATTCTATGATCACTGTCTTGGATCTTCGGACGATGAATATTCTCCAAACAATGGAGAACCCTCGACACTATGGGCCGATTACCTCAATGTGCATCGACCGAAAGAAGGCGTGGATACTTGTTGGTACATCAACCGGCGTCCTTACTCTATGGGACAAACGCTTCGGTCTCCTGATACGAAGTTGGCATGCAGGCACTTCTGCAGGCGGTCGATCTGTTAGAATCCATCAATGCGTCGCTCACCCTTCCAGCAAGGCTCGTGGAAGATGGGTCATCGTAGCTCTCGAAGCGTCGAGAAGGAGCGCAGACCGATTGTCTACTACTTTAATCGAAGTCTGGGACATCGAGAAGGCTGCGTTGGTGGAGACTTACGTGACGCGAACAGGATCGCCAGCGGACCCTATTCCTGAACCTGAAGAGGTCACAGCAGCAGACGCAGAGACTACACCCGCTGCAGCGATTGCTGCCCTCGTTCGTGCCCGCCAGAATCAAACGGATGCACTCGGCGCCTCTCGTTATCCTCCTCGTGAGGAATTACCTCAGGCCCCTGCACCCGATGTTCGTGCCCTCGTTGTAGGGTGGGAATTTGGTGCCTATTCGACAACACAAAGATCGGACTTTGGTGAATTGGAACAAGTCCCCTCGCGTCCAACAGCCCGAGGGTTTATGATCACGGGCTCAGAGGATTCAAAAATTCGCTTGTGGGATCTGGGCAAGTTTGATCGAACAACAGTGCTTAGTGGAGTAGATTCCGAGTACGAGAAACCAACTTACAGGCAAGTTCACTCTCTGTGCCTTCTTTCTTGATCTCAGTTGTTGCATAGTACTTTCACGTCTACAAATGCTGGAGCGACCACCTTTGTCGAAACCTGGCCTCGCGGCCCTCCCGGTAGTTCAGCAAGCCGCGCGCCTCAACGCATCTCTTTAATCACACATAGCCAACAACAACTTCTCCGGAATCATCAGGATGTTATAACAGCACTTGCGTGTATAGATTCACCATTCCGAGGTGGGATTATCAGCGGAGACCGCGCGGGGGTTATCAAGGTTTGGAGGGTCGAACAAGTCGAGCAGGGCTCATAATATTGTATTACTTATTTAATCTGTGTCACCACGGTCCTCTCATTATGATATTGTAGCATATATATTTGAGCATAGCATCGATCTATGTTCAGCCTGTATATGGTCCAATTGCGCCTACTACCGGGAGGTTGCAACATTGTGTCAAGGAAAAAAACAATTCTAATGCCCAGATACAATTACGCCAATTTGTTGTTTAAACTACGAGATTTTCTCAATGCGACAAGTTGGTCGACCACCGTATCCAGAGGAACCATTTCTCCCTTTGCCTTCGTCCCGACATCATCGCGATTACGGACATTGACGGATCGGGCGTCCAGCTCTTCCTGCCCGACGACTGTAGAGAGAGAGATGTAAGCGACGCGAATAGAATACAGATCATATGACCCCAGAAAAGCATAGCTCAGACGCGCACCTAAGATGAAGTTATACTGCGCAATCTCTCCGTTTCTGATCTTTTTCGGTAGCGTATTGTCACCGTTGTCTACGTCAGCGAAGAGGCCCAGCGCTTCGAGGCGGCCTGCAATTTCCGCCGCGTACTCCTTCTGCGAGATTGGAACTTTGTGAGCATAGCCAATGAGGAGTGAGAAATTTAGAATAGTTGACGGACATAGGGAGCAGCAACGGGAATCACGAGGACTTGACGAGGCGACAACCAGAATGGCCTACATGAGAGCGCGCATGAGACGCGATTAGCTTTATCCCGAGGCTATGGTGTACTGAGATCGCGTCCGACATACCATTTACCCGCGAAGTGCTCCGTGATGATAGCGATGAAGCGCTCAAGGCTTCCGAGGATCGCACGGTGAATGATCACCGGCCGAGGCATCACAGATTCATCCGCAGAGCGATACTTCAGATTGAATCGTTCAGGCAGCTGGAAGTCGAGCTGGATTGTCGCGCATTGGAATGACCGGCGAAGCGCATCACGGATAGTGATGTCAATTTTCGGCCCGTAGAAGGCGCCATCTCCGGGGTTAAGTTCCCACTTGCCGGGGTAGTGCTTTTCGAGAGCTTGCTTGAGTTGCTGTGGGTGGAACAGGATCAACGAAGGTGGCAATGGACTCCGAGATAATGACCCACTTCCTCAGCCTGGTTCCACGTCTCAATCTCGCCCAAATAGTTGTCTGGGCGCGTGGAGAGTTCTAGACTGAACTCGAACCCAAACAGACCATAGACGTGCCGCATGAAATCGAACAGAGCACTAATCTCGTCCTCGAGCTAGAAGAAAAGGCCTTTAATACCTCGAGGGAGCAGGTAGCTAGAGCGTACCTGCGACGGCATGCAGAAGACATGGGTATCGTCCTGGACGAACCTCCGAACCCGAGTCAAACCGGTCAACGCACCACTGGCTTCATTGCGGTGGATGATTCCGAATTCAGCCATTCGGATGGGCAGCTCTTTGTAGCTGCGGTCTCGTGAGTCGAAGATCAGGCAGTGGCCCGGGCAGTTCATGGGTTTCAGCCCCCATTTCTCCTTCTCAATGTCAAGGACGAACATGCCATCCTTGTAGTTCTGCCAATGTCCCGAGGTCTCCCAAAGCTTGCTGTTATACATATTTGGTGAGATGACTACACGTAAGATCCTTAGTTGAAACTACGGAGGATGAGAATGTACACTTACCCTCTTGGTATCCACGCTTGAAGTATTCCGACTATGAACTGTGTTCAGCAAAGCAAATGGTAGCAAGGAAGCGCACCAGTGGCTTACCCGCATGAGTTCCACCAACGAGTTATATATCCGTGTCCCATGAGGCAGGAAGAAGCAGCTTCCAGGACTCAAGTCGTTGAAGAAAAATAGTTCTTGGTCCTTGCCGATCTTACGATGGTCCCGTTTCGCAGCCTCAGCCAGGAATACCTTGTATTCCGTCAACTGCTTCTTGTCTGGGAACGAGATGCCGTAGATGCGTTGCAGCGAATCGTTGTTGGCGTCTCCGAGGAAATAACATGCAGAATTCTGGGTGTATGTCATGATATTAGGACGTCACAGAGGAGGTAAATCGTCTTACCTTGGTAATCATGAAAGCCTTGATTTTCCCGGTATGAGGTATGTGGGGCCCAACACATAGATCGACCATTGGGCCACAACGATAGACAGTCGTGGAGGTGCCGTCTGGGACCTTGGTCTGAATGAGATACTGCTTGTATTTGTTGTACTGCACACAAAGCGTTGATTGAAAGACGTCGCAGAAAAGTCAGTACAACGCACATTGAACATCTCCAAAAGCTTCTCCTTTGAAACCACCAATCTCTCAAACTTCTGCTTGTCCTTGATCGCGCTCTCCGAAACTTTCTCGAGTGCTGGGTAGTCGGCGTTCGTGACAGGTCTGTGAACACCATTAATAAATGCGAAGATAAAGTTGAAGAATGTGCTGACCTGTCTTCAATACCCATCTCATAGAAGAATCCATCTTCCGTAGGAGGTCCAAGGCACAGGTGACAGCCATAGTGCCGCTCAGCAGCCTCTCCAAGAACATGGGCGGACGAATGCCAGAACACCTTCTTTCCTGTAGAGGCGGCGCGTAAACACGCGATGACTTGAGAAAGAGGATTCAGAGACGCGTACCTTCTGGATGCTCAAAGTCCAACAACTCGAGTTTGCATGATTTCTCTAGCGGACGTTCTAAATCCCATAGTTCACCATCGACCTGGTCATCTCGGAGTAAGGAAACAGGAGAGGTATCTGGGAAAATAGACGTGCCTTTGCAATAACGATGCATTCGGACAGACTCTTCGACACCTCCTTCGCGACATCCATCGGACTGGTTTCCCAGCTCTTTCCTTTCCGCTCGGAGCCGTCAGGTAGAGTGACGGTAATTTCCTCCCTTGGTTGCGCTGTGAATCATGGTGATGGTTAACTTGAAGAACAGTCGTATTAGTGGAATGACTCATACCAGCAACGAAGGCATCATACTCGGCCTTGAGTTCATTGAATATTTTCAGGCGATGATCGAAGAACTCGGGAGGTGGCTGCAGCTGGAAACCCTGCATAAGCTTAACGCTGGCGCGCGACACGTCCGACGCACCTCTAGAGGGTGCGAGCTTGCCGCTGTAGTCTTCGCCTTCTTATCCTTCAGTTTCTTCCCGTCTTTCCCATCTCCTGCATGTGGGCTATCGAGCGCAGGGATCTGCGCCGGATGCTGCGACGACGAGGGTGGGTGCGCCATGGCGAACGAGCGTAACCTTGCCTTTGCTGGGTGTGTGCTCCGATAAGCTGCGAGGGGACGTCCTACGTGGCAAAGAGGTAATCTGGCGCGGTGAATTCGAGGAAGAAAGGCCTGGAGACCCCTCAGTGCGAGCATCCAAAATCGATCGAGTCACGTTCAGATTATCGAATGGCTCATTGGCTGGCACAGCACGCGGAAAAAATTTGAGATGCTTCCAACGATAAGATAAGATCGCCGAAGAAAGGTCCAGTGGATGGATGAGCTATTGACTATGTCCATCGAATGTAGAATGCAATATGCATGGAATATGACACAGTACTATCTAGTGAATGCAAGGTATACTGAGAAGAGAAGAAAAAAGTTATCAATCGACTCAGGTATTGCCAAGAGTACCCATGAATTGATTTCGCTGGCAAGGTCGTCAGTTCAACGCAAGGCACGAAACATGAAAAACCCACCAGTTGCATAATCGCAGCACGCTCCGTATCTGCGAGAGCATTAATCTGCTCCTGAGTCAGACTCAGCACTTGCATCAACATAGCCTAAGAATGGTCAGCTGAAGAGGCGATCGTGCGGGAAGTAAATTTGACATACACGTTGAGCTTCGCTAATCTCTGGCACACCAGGTGCTTTTTGGGGTTGAGGCTGGATAGCAGGGGTAGGGGCAACAGGGGCCGGCACTGGTGCTGCCACAGGAGGGGGGCGGTAGTACTGCGAAGGACCCGCGGGCGGCATGGGCGGTGCATGTCCTGGGTACATCGCGGAAACAGGAGGTGTAGCCGTTGACGTTGGCGGTGGCATGGACTGTGGAGTTTGGTAGGCCTGCGGAGGAAAAGGGGGCATATGTAGTGGGTAATGCGCTGGAGGGGGGTAGGCTTGCGACATAGGACGGGCTACTGGAGGAGGAACCGGAGCTGCAGCGGCTTGTGCAGGGGTGCCGTGAGACAATGCTAGCATTCTCTCAAGAATGGTGGGATCGACGATTTTGTTCAGCAAAAGTGATTGGAATAAGGCGTACGACAGTTGCGGATGTTTGATGAGGAGTGTTCGTGCTTGATCAGGGTGGGTAATCACAAACGCCTGAGAACGCCGTCAATAAGGAGTGTAAGCGGAGAAGAGCGGTTGCTTACTTTCATCTGCGCCAGAACCTCCATGAGCTGATTGGGGGGCATCGTCGCGAGTGTCTGGCTGATGCTATCGAGGGCAGAAGATCCCTTCGGAATTTGGATTCCAGGTGGGACGTTAGCCAGGAAGGCCTCTGGGTCGTTGTTTCGCGATCGCCATTGCGAACGAGGTTCAGATGGGCCAGGATAGCCCCCATCGAGGAGTTCACCTCTGACGGTTGTCTTGCCCTCAAGAAACGGATCAGAGTCGGCAAGGTCGATTCTGAGCGGCCTGCCACCCACGTCGGTGCCGTTTAGATTGCGAACAGCAGACGCTGCCGTATCGTGGTCTATCGGATTCGCCAGAGTTCACATATAAGGAGAACAATGGTAGTGCAAGGCACACAGTTCCATTTGAGGCAGGCGGTTTGCAAGATCGTTTGAGACATTCACACCATTGACATTTCCAACATATTTGCGGACGTGTTGTAGGTTTGATGATTGAACCAGTTTGACAGTACAAGGGACAGGGAGCACACGATTGAGAGTTCGAAGTTTTGAGAGTTTGAGGTATTGAGGAGTTGAGTTTTGAAATTTGAGGGTTGGAAGGTTCGAGGATCATGTTGAGGCAAGGCAATAAAGGGTAGACTTGTGGTCAGACAGAGCTACATTCATGCACACGGAGAGGAGACTCATGTACCCGCGAACTCGCAAAACCCATACCCTTTCGGCTTGCCGGTATCTCTGTCAAAGACCAACCTGAATGGTTGGCATTAAAGTTTAGATTCAAAGGGACACATATTATGGTTCATGTTGCCGAATACAATACCTGAATCCTACAACTTGACCGACCGACTTGAAGACGTCAATAAGTTGCTCTTCCCCCATGTTGTAAGGAACGTTTCCCACTAAACAGGGCGGTGAGTTGAAGCTATGCTGAGGTAGTAGCTATGACGTACCGAACACGACCTTTGAATTTGACATGTTGCTTCCAACTTTCAACTTCAAAGGGCCGATCACGTGGGTCTGGTTCAGCGTGGGTGGGTCTGCGTTGAGGAGAAGCAGACGTATTAGATGCAAACGTAGATCTCATGTAGCGAGAGACAGCTTACATGCTCAGCTTGCGTGGAGGATGTCTCAGAGGCGCGTCGACCGTGAAGAGTTGTTTCCTGTTCTGGAAGAGGCGGGCAGGTAAGAAAAGCGGCACGCGTGACGGAGGACTCAGCGCGAGCAGCAGTGTGGCAGTTGAGAAGAGCCGCCTCGCCACGGCTCACTCACTGGACTGGTGCACAAGCCCTAACCCTACGCTCCCACGCTCCTCCGTTGGTGAGGCTGTGCTACAGCCTTTGTTCGGGACTTATTTACTGCGCTGATCATAACATGCACAATTAACAGACGCTCGGACTCCCATGAGCCACAACTTGCGCCACCTCTCTCCACTCTTTGGCGTACACTGCATTCGACGGATGTGTTGATCCGCCTACACTTCTACTCCTCCGACTGCGCTTCACTGCTTTCATACCAAAGACACATGCAGGCTCCGATGGTGGCTTCCTATCCCATTACCAAGACGGTGTCAGCATTTGTACTGTAAAAATGACGTTCGGCACTACACAGCCATTCCGACTCAACCCCAACCAAACGACCACGGATGGATCGTAAGCCGATTCCCACCGCTTGTGGGGTTCAGAATTGACAGACACACCGAACCCTCTAGAGTCATCGAGATGAATAAGTGAATCAGGCCCAGCTTTCTCCCTCTGTCGAGTCATCGCTTCCAGATCTGGTCTACGTTTCTCTCGGCCATGCCGGCATTTGCCGATGCGAGGGTATTTAAGCGACTGGGACTTAGATGAGAGGGCACATACGCCCCACTCCGTCATGAACCCGAAGATGACTTCCAAGCAACGCTCGCCCGCTGGTTCTCTGGACCAGACTACATTCGATTTACTCCGCCATCCAGCCGTCGCGCAAGCGATTAACCGCGCCGCTAACATGAAGCTCCTCCAAGCAATCAAGGAAGGTCGGCTTCAAATCGTAGATCAACGAATGAAAGCCGCGACCGCCCTTTCTACAAGTACAACACGTCCCATTAAATATGCGCCAAGGTGAGTTTTCTGTCCCTCTCTGATTTTCGCCGCGTCGCTCAATGAACTCTACTCTATTTATAGAATGGACCTCATTGACGACCCTCGGTCACCCAACTTTTCTGCTATCTTCGAGATTCCAGGATTGAGGAATAGCGACATATCCGTCCAAATTCAAGAAGGACACCTCATCGTTTGTGGCGAGAGGCGCCCGCCATATCTTCAAACCATACTTCCCCAACCCTCTCCGCAAGACTCGGAGGTCGCCTCGAAAGACGCGTCCGAGCACATGGAAGTCGACAACCCCGCGAGCCAGGCAGTCAGAGTACCTGTCCAAGAGCTTCGTTTCGGCACCTTCCAACGCAACATTCCTATTCCGAAGGGCATAAAGGTAAATCATTTATATGTGATTCAATACGTAGAAAAAATGACTCATTTTTTCTCCATTTCACAGGAGAAAGACGTCTCGGCTTCTCTCGCAGACGGCATGCTTACAGTGACGTGGCCCAGGTTGTCGCCCGCCGTTGTCTCCTCGTCTCTTTCCCCTCCTGCGCGTATGATCGGCAGTGCCAGCCCGCCTACATCCGCTGTGACTGCGGGAACCGCCTTGCAATGATATCGGAGCTCGACCTCCGCGCGTCCTTCAGTTGACTAGCATGTATCACCAGACCGTTTGCATACTTCGACGACTCCTCTCAAAATATTCACGCCGCCACCATCCCCAACATTTTCGATACATTCCATTGCGGATCTTGATTGGGGTTGTACGACCACCGTTTTTCTCCTAGACAAAGGCATTCTCATGGGACACTGCATCTCTTATCTTCTCAGTAGCTTTGGGTTTTTTATTCAATTCCTTCTCCGTTCTTGCTTTCATTTCCCTGTAAAACAAACGTATCCCCTAGTTACTTATTGCGGCCTGGCCCATGCTTCTCGTACTGTATGTACTTCGTGCCTACCATCACATCACACGCATATACACAATGCAATACCCCTCTCCTCACAACATACTCACTGTCGTATACTCCCATATAATCGCTCTACCGTACTCAACCACAATAATAAGTAATCTGGCCGCTCGATTCCCGACCATTGTGCGCTTCTTTAATCGGTGAATGGAGGACTTGGCACGAAGTAGATCTAGAGTACACAACAAGAGGTTGACTAATTTGACGAAAATGCGATACCCCCTTCTAACTCGACAAACGCCACAGTGAGTTCCCATGAATAAGAAAGACATGAAATGAAGCGTGAAACGGAGTTATGACTCATTGCTTTGGCCCATAATTAATTTCCGACTCCTCATGTTCTCCATACCCCAACTGTCTGCTTGATAAGATTTTCTTTGCGGTTAATTCGGATGGAATGGTACGAGTGTCCGGCGAAAGCGCCGGTGTTCTGTCGTAGACGCTTACAGCTCACACATGCAAGGTCGCATATCACAAAAAGCGAAACACGTTTTTCGTTTGTGCACCCTCGCTAGGAACAGTGCAATATACTCTAATTGATTATTGAGATGAAAGGGAATACCTGATGCGCTGGTGATTTATCACTCCCCACCGTGCACCAACTTGAAACTGAATCAAGGGTTTAAGCGCCCACAGACGTACACAACGTGACGGGCCGTTACGCCACTGGTGTAATGGTCCCCATAAATTCAGCCCAATTTCCGTCTCTTTTACGAAGCGCGCCGCGGGCACGGGGGTAAAGGGCATGTGTTGGGCCTCACTGCGCACCTCCTTCGAGCTGCCCGTCTGTGCAACGCCGTTGTCCTCATTGAACCCACGTTTCTCCCACCGATATAGAACAATCAGAGGGCCTGCTTTGGATAAAATCACCAGGCGATTGGTTAACAAAAGTTTCTTTCTGTTGCATGACTCGACTTCCGTCCGCTGGGATAAGGTTTCACGGGTTCACAGCTGTGATAAGGGAGTAGCTCCAGGATTGTTTGAGGAATCAGAACTGTGCAGGACGGTTTTGCTCTGCAGCTGTGATTGTTGAGAGCAACAATGTCCCCATCCAGAGCTAAAACCCCGATCGAATGATAACTACGATCATGAGAATTGGTTCGCCTGGGAGTTATCCAACGGAAGGCCTCTTTAGGAAGTTGAGAAGTTGGAATAGGACTTCTCTCATCGCAAAGCAGCGTTTATTTTAGGGAACAATGGTGAGGAACAATGGTGATGTCCTCACTAACAATCGCTTAGCTTGGCAATCCACTGGAGAGATGGGAGTCATGAGAGCAGAAAAGGCAGCCAGCGCGGTACCGAGGGTTGCTTTCCCTGCCAATCGGTAGGCAAGAGCGTCACATGAGCTTCCCCACCCCACAGAACTCCCAGCTCTCAGGGAAACAAATGACGTTGGAAGAAGCGAAATATGCACTGCGGTGAGATAGTTTTAGAAGGTGCATCCCGTTCACGGACTCGCCCAAAAAGCAGAGATTGCGCGAATGATGTGGATTCACCTGCCGCTGCGTGAGAGAGGCGAGGATCCCTAGGAATACCGTGTCAGTGCAGGACTAGTCCCACAGAAACGACCGACGATCGGAAGAGAGAGCGCCTATCGAACGGGATTGGAGCCGTCTAGCACAGACAGCTGGGACTGCGGAAGGACTTCCGCGGTGTTCAACGCCGTCGCCGTCTGTAGGTACATATCTGCAGTATCGCCACTGCAAACGATCGAGGATACGCAGCAGTTCATCGGGAGTCGCTGAGGCACAGGGTAACAGCATAAAGTATTCTGAGGACCCAGGAGGTCGGAGAGGTTGGAGAGGCAAATCAGGTGAAAATACCGTTCATGAATAGGTGACCTCACACGCCCGCGAAGCTGCCAGGCTATCATTATCAGCACTTCGTGAGACTTCGTGACAGCACGCCTGTCCCTAGAATGAGACCGCTCACAAGACCAGGAATCGAGAGGCGACAGAGGAATCAACGTAGGGGCTGGCCAGTGGAAGGAGACGACCGTCGGAGGCCAACATCGATTCCGCAGCAGCTGTGTGGCCACGGGTTACCGCATGTGGCTAAAGGATAGGAATGGCCATGGGCTGGTCGCAGATAGTTGCCTCGAACCCTACGATCGCCCTTCAGATGCGACTCACGAGATGCCATGGCGATTCTTGATAGTGTCAAAAGGGCATTCAAAAATACATCAACACCGCGGGAGGTCAGAGGATACTACATAGGAAGAAGTTCCATAGATGGATGGCGCGGCCCAAGGCGAGCATCGTGAAATTTTTGGGAGGGTTACCTGCAATCTGCGTCGCTCGAATCCCAACAGAGCCCTGATCTCAGGAAGAAGCGGCTTCAATCGAGAGTCAAATGATGTGCGCGCTCTCCATGGCCATCGTCCGCGTTATGGGTACGTGCAGGGTACGTGTGCAGTGCACTAACCGCGGTGGTTCTTACAAGCGAGGCACTTGTATGCATATCAACTCTGGCGGGACGAGTCAGTCCGACGACCGGCGGTCTTAACTCTGTCTCCGAGAAATGCGCAATGAGCTTCAGCATAGGAGCCAGAAAGTGGGCCGGACGTACATGTCTCGCCGAAACACGAAACACCAAGTACATTCATCCTCGAAAAGAACCCATTCTTGGCAACTTCGCTATGGACACAGGTGATGACAGACGCAAACAAAACCCGGATGTGCGCCCTCCCAGCGAGTAGATATTAGTCATCCAGGTAGCATATTCGAGAAAGATTCAATTGAGATGATTGCTAATCCCACCAGCGCTTTGTTGAATTCACCTTAAAAGCCGACCACGGCGGCAAAAACCGTCACCGTCGGACGGGCATTAGCAAATCATTACTTACGGAGAAGACGATTCTATGTACCTCCTTGAAAATTGGCGCGTACATGGAACATGTACAGATATCTCCCAGTAACTGGCATATCCGTGAAGGACGCGAGTAGAGTATCCTTTGTCCTCCGCTATTTTTTGAGATGGCCTCTCATAGGGCGATAAGATCTCCAAACCGCCATGTGAGATTATCCATATATGCCTACTGGGACAAATCAGCGACCTGTAGTGAGAGAAATCCGAAACCGCGATCAGAGGATGGGCTTCTGATAAACATCCACAGTACTTCGCCCACAATATCTGGCTAAAGAAGAAATTTGGTCTTCCCAGCTAGGTCTTCCTCGATCATCAGGGTTTTATCCGACACATTCTGACTTCTGAGATATTTATTCTGCGTCTCTTGCAGCTGAAAAATGCAGCTGGGCACATCCCACCCGATATAGTTTATGTCCTGCTTCGTGTTGCATTACCTGCCCTAAGCGCTTCTCTACGATACCTTCAAGATCCTCTTTCCCCACTTGTTTCCCGGTGCTCTACTTCCACATCATTCATTTCACCATCTATTGCTAAAGGCGTGCCCTTAGGCTGCTCGACGCCCAGTGGGAATTCTTCTCGGTCGACATGCTGGGGACGTGAACAGATGTGAACTCGGGGGCCGTGTCAACAATATTGCTCCCCAAGTTTTATATCCGGCGTTCGGGGGAATAGATAGATAAGAAGATGGGAGTTTGGACTCACTACTCAATCCTGATGTCGGGTATATATTATTGACTGACGTGTGTTGACGGATATGAAATGAATGGCGAGGCATTCTCACAGCGCTACACTCCAAGGCAGCTTGTGTCAAACCCAGCACTGGGACGTTGAGTACCGAACAGGGGTGTAGAAGAAAAGCATTTAAGTTAACACTTAACTACCGAAGAACAAGGCATGTATTTAGATCGTTGCTGAGCGTTGAAGGTTGGGGTCTGATCCAAAAATAGACGATCGGCTCAATGCGTGATCCAACAACCGCCCAAACATTGGGCGCTAAACAAGCACTGATCGCTGGGACTTTCGAACACACTATGAAGGACCGAAAGCCCGTATACATCCTAGCAGTATATCTCTATAGTCCAGGTTCAAGATTGCAGCGTGTCCAAACTCAAAACTCTGTGAAATCTTTGTGGCGTAGGGATAAGGTTCAGGACGTCGGAGGTAGAGAGGGGGAGATGAACGCGTGAACAGGGACCGGTCCTACTCAATCAGGAGCAGGAAGAATGGAGATGCAGCGACTGAGGGCAGGTGAGGGCTCGAGTCGCGGGGTCTACATAATCCAGAAAACTTTCAACGGCAACTCAGACGACCCGCGGCCCGAGGCTCCGATGACCATGACGACATCCTGATGCGCAGTTCGTTCACGAGTATCAGCTCCACTGTGAGTTCAGGCAGGGAAGGTGAGCGTGTTTAACCAGGAATCTGGGAATGAAATGCAGGTCGGATCTCGAGTAGGAAATGCGCTGGAAGTACCATGGCAGCCGAGTCATGTAACCAGATTTGAGGAGGTAGGCATAATTTAATGCTGGCTGTTGGCTAGTGAACAATCGGAACATCGGATGAAGGGTAGTGGTGGGTCCCGTTCTGCTTGGAGTGGGAGTCCGGATTGAACCGACGGCGATACAATTCGCCCATAGGAGACTGAGCGCAGTCAACGGGATGATCGAAGATCGATCACTCTTCCCCATTGCTTCCCCGTAGCACATGGCGCGCCGATTGCCAGCGCCTTTTTCTGTTGGTCATCGGGCACCCATCACATCATATCGCGCCAGATCAGACGAGGAGGATCCTGCGAAGGATTGTGTCAGGCAACATGGCCACGCGACAGTTTTCGTTGAGACTGTCAAACTGAAAGGAAAGATGAAAGGGCGTCGAACGGGCGTGCAGTGGAAAAAACAGAACCAGTTTGAGCGACAGAGGTGCGAATAGTCATAGGAGACAGATTAAAGGAGCAAGCAGAACAAGGCGAGGCGAGAGGAAGAAAATGCTTGGCCAAGGCCGTGAGAAGTGATCGGCACGTGCAGTACAGGATTTGGAGAAAGATTCTGCAGCGGTGCGCCTCTCTGCAGTTCGGAAAGGTGCCGTAGGCCCGTATGTAGTCGCTTCTTTCTTACAATTGCAAGCGGGCAACCCTATAATATACATACCCGAAGCAAGTCTGCGGCACTTTACTTTGCTTATTTCCATCCTTCTGTTGTCTGGCGCATGTTCTCTCGTTTTCCTGTCCCGCTCCATGTCCCAGAACTCGCCCATGGAATCAAGCTCGTCCTCGCGCAGGCACTCCCCCAGCGAGGAGCCCGCCCAACCCCATGCTTCCACAAGCACCGACGCGTTTCGCGATACTCTAGCCACCAAGATTAGGATGCCCACAAAGGCGACGAGGAGGATGAGGTGCGTCATTCTGTCGGGCGGTCATCGTGGCGAGGCGACGAAATAATTTTCAGGGGAGAGATCGCGTGTGCCGAGTGTCGACGACTCAAGATTCGCTGCGATAGGACGGTGCCATGCTCGACCTGCGTCAAAAGAGGCTGCGGCGCGCTTTGCCCAAATGGTGCATCACCCTCCGTCGCTTCGGGTGCTATCACTGGATCCTGACCATGACTTTTAGGGACTATTCCTCCAGGTGAAGGAAGTCGGTGTGTTCGCCCTTCCTCCTAATTAACCACTCCAAAGCTGACCGCCGTAGGTTCGTGTTGGCTGCGTCGGACCATCTTCGTCAGAAACTTTCCAAGCTAGAAGCCCGTATGCGTTCATTGGAAGACGCCCTCGCGATTATCCATGCATCCGAGTCCGACGAACCTCACCCACTTCTCAGCGTCGGTGAAGATTTTGAAGAACCTGAGCCAGAGCCAGATGTCCTAAAGCCGCTCGTCGATGAGAAATCTCAGTCACCACAGCCACTCTCCGAAACACTGGGGACGCTGTGCGTCGACACTCACGGTGGTTCTCGTTTTTTTGGTCCTACTGGAGGAGCCGAAGTAAGTTTCATATTTCGTGGAATCTTTGCTGCATGTACTGATTTTTATTAAGAGCCTTCTTATGGTCTGTCTCAGATGTCGCATCGCATATACCCTACTCATTACTCGCCGTAGACCTCTGACGGTGGGGCAGCTCCATCGACGCAACCTAGCAGCCACGTCCTCGAAGAACTAGACCCTTCTTATCTGTCTCCACAAATTAATCAGTGTTACCAATCCTTTCCCTTCACGCCGCCGAACGTCGTGGTCTCCGCCGTGCAGCCAATGATTGAGTCCTTCCTCCCATCCATGGATAGGGCCATTACGCTCTGCGACACGTTCCTCGAGCACCTATCCTGGATGTTCCATATCGTTTCTCGCCACAAATTGCTAAACGAGCTTATTCCCATCATTTACAAGCAAGCCCCGGTTCCCTACGGCCCACATGATCTTGCGCTGCTTCTTATTGTTCTAGGCATTGGGTCACTGGTAGATCTCAATCTCCCACCTTACAACCTCGAGGCGCAACACTACTATCGCCTCACCAGGGCGACACTTGCTCTACAACCCGTCCTCGGTGCCCAATCCGTCGTCACTATCAAGGTATGGAAGACCTATTACTGCCGTAATTATTAATGAATCAATCCCAGGTCCTTCATCTCATGAGCATCTACAATGGAATGAGTGGGAAGGAGAGTAATTTGGAACAGTCCTATGTCCTCCTGGATTTAGCCGGACAGGTTGCGCTTGGGGTGAGTAATCGTCTTCTTCTAACCGGGTTCCTGTTCTGACGGTGTCATTGCCAACCACCCCACTCCTCCAAAAATACCAGATAGGCTTCCGTGAGTTGGAAATTTTCTCAGAAGCCTCTGTAATTCAAAGAGGTTGTCCAAGCTAACTTGGGTGTCATTCTCACTTAGATGTCGACCCATCGATGTGGGGTTTTGAGGGCAGGGAGGCATATGACCGACGGGTCTATTTTTGGAACCTGATGTCTGCTGTGTTGTGGCAGGTAAGTGGAAAAACAAACGCACTGCATTTCATATGCGTATCACACGCCCATCTCGTTTCGTAGCATCTTTCACAAAACCATTGGTCGAGTGTTGACGCACTCCTTTTTTCCCCTCTCGCAGAGCTTGGTGACGGGGAGACCGCCCAGTCTTTTGATGTCATACATTGATTGCCGCATTCCCAGCCCCGAGGACGAGAATTTATTTCAGGAAGGGGAAGTTCCGCTCGGCTGTGGGTCCACCTTCTACACTAGTACATCGACTTCATTGACGCTTCGGCTTTCCGACAGTTGGCATATGGGGCTTCAAAGCGAGCCAGGAATGCCTGATTCCGCTCGTGCGCGCCATCCTCGCTGCAAAACCCCCGACCTACGAGACGGTCATGGAGCTTGATCAGAAGATTCGCGACTTTGTTCCTCCAAGACCAGATTCGTCGGTGAACCAAACGAGTAGGACTGCGATGTCAATGCGGACATTTGTACGCTCGCACTACCAGGACCTCAGTAAGTCATCGCGCTTCTGAAGGAACGAGACGCCACACTGACAGTATAACTTTGAATCGGCGTTTAAGTGCTGCTGTTCCTTCATCGGCCCTATTTTGCCCAGGCGATGACAGAATATCCTGATAACCCTCTAAGCAGCCCATACAGTCAATCGGTACATGCGGCGTATGCAAGCGCTTGTGTCGTCATGCAAGATACAAGAGAACAGTTCATTAAAAACCGTTATTGTGTGCGCGTGTGTGGCGCATATGGACAAATACGTTCACCGCAGCGGTAATATTCGTCTTGCATTCAACATGCAGACTTGTTTTCTTAACGTTCTTTGACCAAAGGTCATCGTGGGAACCGTTGCCATCCGTGGGGTGCATCTCAACCTCAAGCCGCCCCCTCTGGATGAATTTGAAGCGATTTTCAAGGTGTTCACCAGTGCCGCGGAGACAAGCAGTCGGGCCGCTAGGGCGCTGGTAAATTCCCTTTTTTGCTTGAGCGTTTTGACATACTTACGACATTTTTTTAGCCGGTGTTGAACGCCATGCTACAAAAGGCCTACCAGGCCCATCAGTACTACCATGAGAAAGGCAAGCCGGCACCATCGCAGGCTGACGACGTCGATGAATTGTCGTACTTCGCGGGAGGCACCAAAATCATCAAACGAGAAGACTCGGTTCTCCCGTCAGCTCGGGCTTCCCCCGACCGAACATCACCCTCTCGATTTGCCGTCCCTTCAGTCCCAATGGCGCCTCGAATACACCAGCCTCAAGCTTCACACGTCATTCAATCTCTACCAATGCGCATGGAACCATCCATGGTTGCCATAAAGCAGGTGCCACTTAATCCTTCAACGATATCGTCATCCCCACTCACGTACCCGCCGTCCTCCCAAGCCAACATTGAACTTCCCCCCACTGGTCCAGCGCGTGACATATACCAACAATCCTCCACCGACTTCCGACTCCCTCCATTAATGATTCCATCAATAATCTCTGGGCCGCCGCCACAACGTCCCCAACAACGCCGTCGGCTTCAGACTTTCGCAGACCTGTCTGGGGGTTGGAACGGCATGTTTCACGAAGTCGCTCCTGCGTATGGGCTACGTATATCTAACACCCGTGCCAACTTGTCAGGGCGGGGGTCGCCTGCGCGGCTCAGCAGCACCTCTGCTGGATCATCGGCGGGACAGTCGCAACAGTATCCGCAATCTTTCACTCCCATCAATAACGATGCCATCATGTTGGACGACCGTTGGGCCTCTTTCATGAACTACGACTTGTTCAGAGACTTCCCACAATAGTAAACCGCATCAGCAATAGTTGTTTCTGGAGCTAGTCCTTGAAGGTGTCTGTTCAATTACCTCAAGGAAGGGTTGCACGCGTTGATTGCATTTTTCATCGAAGACGCGTTCTTGCCTCGGCCCTTCCTCTTCGTCAACCTGGTGGCGCCGCCGAAACGAAGATGGCAGGTCAGGTTGGGACGGCCACGTTCAGTTGGAGCTCGACTGGCATAGTTTGACGCCTGCCTGTACACCATTTTCCTCTCTCGAATCTCGATAGCAACATTCAGAGTATCGTTATTAATAATCAAGTAAGCCTCATGCTAGTAGTAGCCTCGCCTTGTGGATACGCAAGAGTTCGTGGTTCATGGGACATCCTGTATGATAGATAATTTTCTAATATAGATAGAGGTTAGCAGTCAAATGACAGAGAAAATGTAGTAGATGTACCTCAGTTCCACCTGCTAATCTATGCCGAGAATTCGCCAAGACTACGCGTTCGCGCCGACTGCACCTTGTATAGACATTCCCTGGGCAGGGGCTAACTGTTCAGTATTCGGAGCGGGAGTCGCGTTTGGATCCTTGGTCCTCTCCAGGTCCTTCTGGACCTGCTTGTCGAATTGATCCTCGTCGAAAGAGTCGCCGCAACAAGACCCGCAACATCCTGCGTTGGAGTTGCTGCCACAGCAGCCTCTGGCCCCATACGTTTCTAATCGAGACAGTTCCAAGTTTCACCAAGACCCGGAAGGGAAACAGAGGGAGATACATACGCGTGTTACACCAAGGAGCAAGTGCAGAAATGGCGAAGACACCTGGAGTTCGAAAATTTCGTCAGGCTCTTGATCAGCGTCAAGGTGGAGTAGAATACTGACTGCAGCATGAACAGCATATGTTTCCGATAATATCTCCACCTGCGTCGCCCATGTCCTGCAATAATAAGAGATAGGAAGGACTGGGCGGTCAAAATATCGAAGAGAGAGAAAGAAGGTGTTGAAGTTGAAGAAAGCGGGGCACGTCTGACGAAGTAGACCGTGGAAGCGTGACAGGGGCTGTTATTACTATAACTGGGCTAACTCATTGGAAAGGCGATGTGCCTCGGGGGTTTCGCATCTCGAGGCTCTGCGGGCTGAAGTGCCTCGTTACGCGACTGGACAGCCATTAGTCTGCCATCTTCACTTTTGTTTTGGACACATCGCAAAATATCAACTGACATGCTATGTAGGACAGTGCGATGATGAGTCTTGTTGCCTGCATAATAATAATTGTCGGGCTTTAGAGGGCGTCGAAGAGCCTTGGAATCACCGTTCACCCAAGCTTGTGGAGGAGAGAAGTAAATGAGGGCAGTACGGCAGGAAATTAGCAATCATGGAAGACTGGCACAGGCAGACGTGAGCATTGTGGTTAATGAGAATCAGACTGCACAAGAATCGCCCGCCAAGTTCCAATTAATTCCTAATTCCAACTGTTCAGCTGCTTACCAACTGCATAGTTCGTGAGCAAACGTATGACAAAGGCCAGCGATAGATCGAATGGAGCTGTTCAGTCGCCATCTGTAACTCCGTGATCTTATTGGGGTACAATGGTTTTAAGTTCGTTCAGGGCGTCGATGGTTCTTGCGGATGAAACCTTCTTCTCCACTTCAACCTGACCATCTTGTGTCAGGAGAGAAAAATGAGGTGATGGTGTTGATCGTATGTGAGAAAAGTCTTGGACTGAGTATGACGTGAGGTCCTACAGGAGAGTCAATATTACGGCTAAAGGAACACATATGTCGTAAATCGACCTTCTCGCGACGAAGAAGCGTAGCTGGGTACTGGCCAAACCGGATGCCGTTGCAATCCTCTATGATCGGATTGGAAGATATTGATAGAAGGACGTCAATCTTCTGCGATGTGTGCATTCTAAACTGTAGGCCGAGAAGTTCGAGTTAACCATTGTGTGTTCAAATCGGTCCAACACACCTGATGGCAGCCAAGAACAATTGTGCAATGCGATATGTCATGGAGCAGAGCGCTTCCATCGATAGGAGGCAATAAAAGAATACAATGCGATAGGTTCCGTACGTGTAAAGCGGAGATAGAGAGCTCCTCCTTGGAGGCATATTCCGAGTCTATGGTGAGAAGGTCAACAATGCAGTGGTCCAGATCAAAAATTGACAAGTCTGTTTGCTGAGGATGGTCCGGGAGAGAAGATCTTATGAGAAGCTCGCGGGAATGAAAGCTGAGAGTTGGATGCGTTGAAGGGGTCAAATTTGTGGTTTCGACTGCCTTAGAAGCTTCCGCGATCGTGGGTGCTGTCGACGGTAGGTGAGGAGGTGATGCAACCTTGCGCTTGAAAGCGAACTTGGACTTCGGGGCGGATGAAGCTCGTAGAGCTTCGATGGATTTCTCTAACGCTTTCAATTGCTAGATTGCACGTAAATCACCACGATCGAAGGAAATAAAGTAGAACATACAATCTCAGATTGTTTCTGATCGTAACTTGGTATGGACCTAGTTGCATCAGCGAGAGCTTTCGTAGCTTTTGCTAGCGACATGGAAAGTTCATTGAGAACTCCCTGTGAAGGAGGTGGTCCCGCTCTAGCAGTTTCGACGCGAGATTCCAACTCTGGAGTTGAAAGTTCAGGTGGAGGTCATCTGGTCAGGATGATGGGGCAGACCAGACCGCAATTGTTGAAAATGTTCCGTGAAGGACTGAGAAAATGTCCAGATAGCTTCTGCCATTGCAAGATGGCTCTAGTAGTTGCGAGTAGGTAGGTGAAAGAGTCACGGATTGCGTTGAACCTGAACACACTGACAGCCCAGCCCATTACGTACATGATGTGCGTACTTCGGAAGGAAAAGCCAAACAAAGGTCACTGCGAGATGACTCTTTCCATTTATCCTCCCAACTACTCATCCCGTAACTGGCGTACTTGTGTTCAACGACCCATTTATTGCCCACCCCTCATCTCATTAGATCATGGCCGATTCAATGGACGTCGATGAGCAACCAAAGACAAAGGGGAAGAAAGAGGGCAAGGACAGTGGCAAAGCGCGGTTCGAAGTGAAGAAGGTACAGCGTGTTCTTGTCGTTTACCCGCGAATTTCGATGATGGGGGTCGATATACTCATTTCCTCCCCTTTATTCAGTGGAATGCAGTTTCACTGTGGGCATGGGGTTAGTCTTATTCACGGCACTGCAACGTCGGGGTTGTGGGCGCTAACGATCGCCTCCCGTATTCAGACATCGTCGTCGACAACTGCGCCATCTGCAGGAATCACATCATGGATCTTTGTGAGTCGTCGATTTGCTCTCCCATTCTCGACATCTAGCCCTGATCGTTCATCATGACTCTCTCGATGTAAAGGCATTGATTGTCAAGCCAATCAGGTCTCCGCGACCAGCGAGGAGTGCAACGCGGCATGGGGTATCTGCAATGTATGTCCCTCTTTTTTTCACGCCCCGCCATCTCATTTATATGTTGAAACATCATAGCATGCTTTCCACTTCCACTGCATATCGCGATGGCTCAAGACACGCAATGTGTGCCCGCTTGACAACAGAGAATGGGAGTTGCAAAAGTAAGCTTTTCTGTATGACTGGTTCAATTATTCTAATCTGTGGTCACAAAGATATGGGCGTTAGATTACCCAGACTCAAACCCCCAGACTTATATTTTCTTCTTCCATGTACTTCAGCCTGCAATTCAGATCGACCTTGACGAACAGCTATGACAACTTTGAAACAACCCCTGCGTTGCACTGGATGGCTGTGACACGGGGAAGCTGCATGATTTCTGCTTCAAGTGGCTTGTCAATATCGATGCACAATTAATTTCCAAGTCGCTTGCCGCTCCCTTACCCTTGACTGTAATCGTTCCGGTGTTGGGTCGGGAAGTAGTTTGGAGACCAAAATTTACCATTTCTTGAGATAGTGGTCAATGAGGAAAGTGGTCAATGAGGAATTTACCCAGGTGCGCTGACTACTGCTCATAGTGCCTCAATGCTGAAACGAGGACTAAAGGCTGTGGCAAATGTTGGTACTCGATCGATGATCAGTGGTAAAGTGATGAAGGAACACCGCAGGGAAGGATAGCGAATATTTATTGAATCAAACGTTAGTCCAAAACCCTCCCACCACATATTCCAAGTCGCGAAGCGGTGTTTCGGAGACAACATGGTTGGATAATACCGGAATCCCCTTAACTACTGCATAAGGACGACGCCGACGGGGACTCGTCGGATTGGGAACCAGGCTGGGGAAGCAGCCTATATTCATCCGAATCGGAGACGTCGTCGAGAATGTGTTGAAGGGTCGACGGCTGACAGGATATCCGATTTATTTCCTCCATGGTTATCCTCAAGGTGAGATGCAATACGACTGAAGAGACCGCTGCCTGTACGTGATCGGCCAGGAGAAACTGGCGGGATTCAACAACAAACGCTGTCTCAACGGCGGAGAACATACATAGAAATTTACATAAGGGGGAATTAGAAGGCATGGTATTCCTCGAGAGCAAAATCATACCGACAAATTCAGCAAATTCAGGGTTTCTTCGGTCCTCTTCGAACAGGGGTTTCAGAGACGTTGTCCATATGCCATTGTCTGGCATTGGGATGGAGAATCTGTCTTTGTCACCACACGTCCAATTGCCAGGTTGATCCCTGTCGGACTAACCGGCATCAGAGACGACGAACATGTATACTATGATTGCTAATTTACCCGTTGAACGTCTGGGTTGTCCGAATACATGTCCAATGTAGAGCTTCGTAAAATTCCACAGCGATTGGAGAGATGCCACGGGTTCACGAGCTAGCTATCGTAGAGCCTGTGCTGTCCTTGGAGAATTTGTAGAAAGCAGGTCAAGGTCCAGGGGCTGCAACTATAGCTGAGACCATAGCCTTCTAGGAGCAGTGCTTCCAATTCCGACCCCAGAAATTCATCAACCGAGAGAGAACCAGATGACATCAAGAGTCTATTGAAGCAGGAAGAGACTCAGAGATTGGCGTGTGAGGGGAATCTGTCACCCTTTGTATTGAACGGTTGAAGCAGGATGAACAACAGAGAAAAGAAATTTCGCAAATCCATCCGATGTCGACCTACAGCACATATGTGTAGGTCCAAATTTGCTGTCTGATGTTGAACAGTGTGCAAGTCAAAGTTCAAAAGATGCACATTGCCTGAGAACCGTGAGAGTAGATCACATGATAACAAGGCGCGTCGCGTTTCAGCCAGCCCTAAACTACTTGTTGATGTTGAGTTTCCTAAATCGGAAGGCACCTTTGTGTACCAGTCGTCTCCAGTTTCTTGAAAGTTGCTGCCGCCGCCATCGCCATCGTCGTAGAGAACGATGAGCAGCGAACCTACCGAAATATGGTCTCCTCCAGAGGGGACCACGACGTATACAGGCACGTTTTCTCCTTCAAGATATTCCTACACGTCGCGCGAGTCGGGTGCGTGATATCGTATACCTTTCCTCTACCTCTAACCCTCGTGTAGATATCCAGCGCTATTCATCGGATGGAGACGAATCAGAGCAGCACATGAGGCGCGTCGCCGTATCTCCTTCCCCGTCGCAGGAGTACGATGATTACAACGACGACAATTCTATCGACGAAGTTGACGCCACTCTCAACAATCTGGACGAAGAGATTGACAATACCGAGCAAGCAGTGTCCGACTGGTCGGGCTCTTATTCACCACTGGGGGGGAGGACGTTTTCATCTGCTACGGGGACGTTCACCTACTCCGGCACCTACACGGGTTCTCCTTCCTTCGTCTCTCTGCCGACGTTCTCGCCTCGGTCTCCACCCCAACATCAAGTCGAACCAAGGTTTCGTCTCAGCCGTATCACGGAGAGGACGGAGGAGTCACGTCCTTCATCGGCTTCACTCTCGACTTCGCGACCAGCTAATCCAACCCCCGATAACCTTCGACGGTCGGCTTTACTGGGAGTTACGCCTTCCCATTCTCGAGCTTCGACAGACCCAAGTTCAGATAGGACGCTGCCAGCTCCTGGACGGCTCGGAGAGCTCATTGCTGTGTTTGAATCTCCAGGACACACCCGCACATCTTCTACACCTGGCTATCGAGCTTCAAGCCCCATGCTTACCAGTGCAGGGTACGGTTATGGAACAACATCGTATGGGTATGGGTCGCGTTCGTCTTCGCCGACCAAATCAGCAAGTGGGTCGTCGGGGTCCAACGTCGGCCCAAGTTTGCTTTCCCCTCCAGAAAGGCCAACCACAACATCGGGATTTCGGTCTACAACGAGTGGGACAGTGACGGGAACCGGAACGGCAACTGGAGGATACACCAGCCAAACACCAAGCACATACACTAACATCAACACTTGGACTAACAGAAACACTGGTACTGGATCATATACCACGCCAAGCATGCAGTCGAGGACATATACCGACACCAATACTGACACATATACCAACACCGACACGCAGACTTACACTCATCGAAACACCGAAGACACCTTTACTCGCACTTCTGTCACTCCTAGCTCCGGTTTAAGAAAGCCGCAAACGTCACCAAGGTCCCCCCTTGCTTCAGTGAGGAACATAGTTGCCCTATGGAAGGAACGCACGCCGGCATCTGGACGATCGGGCGACAGGTCGCCCCTCACGTCGGTCTCGCCGCCCCAGGATAATGACGGGCTATATGGCATTCGGCGTCGTGTTGAAGGGGCACGTGCGAGGCTTCGAGAGTCACGTCAAATCAGCAATCCGCTCGTGACACCCACTCGCCCAGCCCTAGAAGATGTACCTGACAATGCCAGCGTCAGGAGCGGTCGTAGCGGCGTCTTACCGCCTGGCTTCGATCTCAACGAGTTTAGTAACTATGCCCAGAGTAAAGAGCCAGTAAGTCTACTATCAATCGTGTGCTGCTCGCATTTTTCATTCCATCTCTAGCCTGTTCATATTGGCTTGCTATGGTACCTCAACGTCCATGCCTCTCCTCCATATCGTTGGCAGAGATGCCAGGCGTTGTTGTATCCACACATGCTTCTGCTCTCCTGGCTTGCGCCGGGAGGTGGTCGCGGTATTGTGGCGCTTGACCTCCTGAACTGTACAAGTGTACAATCGGCTCCTTCGCCGACTCATCCAAGCGCCCGCGACGATGTTGGAACAATCGCAGCAAGGCAGCAAATGAGCGAGCGTGATGCACTTCCGCTTATGGACATGCTCGTACCATTTCACATGCTGTATGCAGATGGGGTCGAGCGGTTGGCGGCCGAAAGTCTGCTTGAAAGGCAAAAATGGGTGAATAGGCTTTGGTAAGTTTTGAAAACTTGGCTTTAAGGTTTTCAGGAGATATATTGTCTTATAGGGAGGCTGTCAATCGGCCTCTTGTGGTGCCAAATTCGGTCTCTGTTACCAGATCGCCGACAGGGTCCATCCGGACTATTCTCTCTATCAATAGCAGCAGCAGCACTTCCAGCAATGGGTCGCGATCCACGGTCTTTGTTCCCCCTCTCAGCTCGCTTCCAGACATCTCCGACTTCCAGTCAACTACATCTGGCCTTTCTCGTCAATCATCTATTATCACATCCCACCACACTCGCACTGTTGACGACACAGTGATTCAGAACCAGGAGTATGTCTATCCCGGCGATCCTCGAGTCATTACACCCACACGTGGACGGTCTTTGCGACGACGGAGTGGGTCCATGACGGACCTGGACGATGAGTTCAAGATGGCGATTAGCCGTGCCAGAGATGCAGCGGGAAGGTTTTTTGGTGGCTCTCCAGTAACGATCTCCAGCGGGTCTTCGCTCGGAAAGAACATTTTCATTACCCCTCCTCCCAGCGTCGGGCGTGGCGGTGACAGGGCGAGGTCAGAGGCATCCGATGAGCACTTCTTCAGTGCTGGTTCCTCGGATGGTGTTCGATCGAACGTGTCGTCGACGTACTTCTCCCAGACGTCCCTTACTTCAACCGGTCGTCGTCGTACGATGACTGGCCCCACGACTGCGACATCTCCCACTCAAGTTTCATCCTCAACCTTCACATCCACATACCGTCCCTTGACTGGTTCCGGCTCATCCAGAAATGGGGATTCAGAGCTGTCCTTTGCTGATTCTCCTTCTACGTTGTCGCGAGCGAGAGAAATACGGCGCCGGGTGGCCGGCACATCGAGGTCATATTCATCAGGTTATCAAACCGAAGGATCCCATTCCTCGTCGGATAAAGAGAATGACGATGCTAGAGGTGGATCGCGCACGCCTACCGGCAGCTACACCCCCGGCAGCGGTTCGCTGTCACTAAGTGGAAGAGGGAGTGGAAGTTATACTGGCAGCTATTCGCATAGCCGTAGCCGTACCCCGACGGGCAGTTACAGTGGAAGTGAAAGGTCGAGGTCGAGGAGTGGAAGTTATAGCGGTACCGGCAGTCGAACAGGCAGTGGTGGATACACCCCGAGCGGAAGTTACACTCCCGGAAGCTTGGATAGTGGAAGCTATACCCTTCAGGCGGCTACCAATGGAGCTGAAAGCACCTCGAGCAGTGGCATCGGAGGCCATACACCCATTTCATCAAGCGAGACAGGTTACGACGTGTGTCCGTCCTCCGACTTTACAGACCTCACCCGACCGACTTTGACATCTGAGTCTGAGACGGCTGCGCCTTTTTCTCCCCCATCGCCGACTATCTCAGCAGCAGCTCCAGCTTCAGAAAAATACGTCACTGCGTCTCAGGCAAGCACTGAATATGTCACTGCGGTTGTTCAGTCTTCGAGGACTTCTATCACCTCCTTCGAATCTTTCCCGACGATCCCAGGTTCAGAGTACTTGAGTGCTGAATCAGTCTCGACGGAGTATCGCACAGCTTCTGACCCAGGTGTCGAAACGGATTTCCTGACAGCGTCAGAGCCATCGGAGCCCTCGCCTCCGTCCGAGTACGTCGGCTTTGAGGACGAGCTGGAAGAAATACCCTCGGAATCGCAGCTGAACACTCCTGTCCTTTCGTCCCTTGATCTTGATCTGGACCGTGGGCGGGAGGAGGAGGAACGCAGCATAATACGTGTTCCTTCGGCTATCCCAACGATTAGGTCACCATCGATTTTCTCCGAACTCCTTCCTGAGGAGATTCCACTGCCACCGTCGGCACCTCCATCAGTTCCGCCTCCTGCTACTTTGAGCCTGCCTTCTCCATCTCCGTCGCCGTCTTTGCCCTCCCTTCCGGTGACACAGCCTCCGCCGACCTCCCCACTCTTGCCGTCGTTGTCACCATCATTGTCTCCGACGCCGACACCGTCGCTACGCCCGTCGATACCACCGTCCCTGCCGCCGTCCTTGCCGTCATCATCACCTTCCTTATCTCTAACACCATCGCCACTGGCTGAGTCTACGGAGGAGCGAGATGTCGCAACACCCACCTCGTTCCAAATCCCTCCAACTACGGAGTCGTCAGTGCAAGAACCCGAACTCCCTATTGATCAGGACGAGGATGCAATTGACGAAGAGACTGTCAGCCTTAGCCTGCTTTCTTCTCTTCCTCCTTCGACTTTGGGTTCAACTTCAGTTATTACACCTACGTCCCTCGACATTTCATCTGCCTCCACAGCTTCAACGTTGCCACCCTCTACTCCTGTCCTGCCCCGGACTACGTCGGCATACGTGTCTGAATCATCTCTCTCGACGTCCGCGGATCTAACAACTTTTACTCAGACGTCGTCTTCCTTGGTACCCCCGAGCCCGCAACCATGGGCAACGGCAACTGACATTTCATACGAATCATCAATTCTCCAACCTTCGCCGTCTATTCGGTCTATCGCACTCCATGAAAGCATTGAGACGTCGTTTGAGACCTCCTTCCTTCGACCAAGTGGGTCACCGTCCTCCATCGGACGTATGAGCACGATCCCACCATCTCCTTCTCCTTTGACGTCGGCCCCGCCCCAATCCCCTTTGCAGCCTTTGACCCCTGTTCCTGCATTACCGCCTTCCATCTCTTCTGCTACAGATGTCGAGACTCCCACAAGCCTCATGTTCAGTTCCGAATCATCGAGCTCCCTCGGAAGGACGTTATCAACATATTCGTCATCGTCATATGTTTCGCAGTCTTCATTAAGCTCCTCTATATTTGGATCTGGCTCAGAGATCGACTGGGAGGAGCCTCAGCCACCGCCAGAGCTCGAGCCAGAGCCAAAGCCAGATGTTGACCTGCGTTCAGAACCGTCCACCGTGCCAACGTTACTCAGCACACCACGTCCTTCAGTAGGTCCCTCGAAGAATGCCTATTTGTCTATCTGCTAACATTATGTTTGCAGCACCACAGCCCCTCTCTGACTCCAAGTCCGGTTCCAACTCAAAGGCTTCTCACACCAGAAGGCTCTCTTATTGTTAGCATCACCACGCCACAGGGTAGCGGGGCAACGGAGCAGTCCAGCCTGAGGACGATACCCTCAGTCAGTACAGTGATCACAGAAAGAGATCTCGCTCGCGAGATGGATCGACTTGTCGGCGAATTACACACCTACGATCAAGCTCGCGGTCTCGAAAACGAAGAGATTGCTGAAAATGTCAGAGCACTGCGAGAGGAGCTGCGTGACCTTGCAAACTTTCTTCAGCGCACTCCGCCACCCTCGACCGCGCCAATTGACCCCGTGCCAGGCCGGCCAGTGGAAGAGCGAGTACGTGTTGGCGTTCAACTTGTAGATCGGTCCATTGGTGGCAGCAGCGTAGTGTCTTCATTACGGCCTTCAGGACTGCGAGTCATGGAGGTAACTCTGCCTCCAGCTCCTGCTACATCCTTGAGTCGTGCCACCAGCAACGCGAGCAGCCAAGGCTCTTATTTGTCGTCACATCATTCGGATGACTTCCTCTTTGATGAGCCTCGATCTCCACCCATTTCTACAGGCATTTTCGAAGCTGAGGATGTGGAGGATGACATCACGACTGAGATTTCCTCTAGTCCTCCAGAAACTAGTTCGTCGAGTGTTTCGTCAAGCCCCTTGTCGCCCTCAAGTGAGCTCTCTTCGGAGGCCAGCACTGTAAGGCAGACAGCTCCGGATGCCCTGGAACGAGCTCTACGGGGCATTCAAGCACAACTTGGGGATTTGGAACGGGCCCAGGCCTCCGCGAGAAATCTTTTGGAAGCTTTGCAGGAGCGACAAGTCCCAGCCCCGGAAGATCACACCGGAGAGCTTGCTGATCGATTGCAGCGTATTGAGGAGCTCATACAAAATCTCCTTGAGCAAGGCCACCCCAGAGGACCGGAGATTGTTGTTCCCGCTCCAACAGCCACTCGCACGGTATCAATCTCAGAATCATCTGATTCGTTGAGACGGTTGCGATCCATTTTGCACGAATTGGCTTCTCCCCTGGAAGATGGTCCTCATGCACCGTCGCCCAGGACTGCGCAAGCTGGCCCATCAGTTGCTCAACAGCTGGACACCATCCTTTCTTCTGCTCACGACCCTCGCCCACGCCCGCCACCGGAGTTGCCGCAGGTGAGGCCGTTTATCTATCGACCGACGGAACGAGGCGATCGTGCGCGAAGTGCGAGTCCAGCTTCAATCGAGACCGTGCCACCGCGCCCGCCAACTGTTCCTCTGGTTTTTGTTAGGCCGTCAGAGCGTTATCGTGCGCGAGAGGCTAGAGTACGACCAGTAGAACCATCCGAGCCCGACACTATCACGCAAGCTGCAACATTCCGTCGGCCCTCACACCCACCTGACATCAGTCCTGAAGAACTCTTGAATGAACAACGACGACAACGCGACCTTCTTCAGCAAGCGTCTCAACCTCAGCCTCAGCCACCGCCTCGAGTTCAAGGCAGACCAGTGCCTCCTCCTCCGCAACCTGTTCTGGTTCGTAGAGTACGTTGGCTACCTTAGCGTGCGCTGATAGTATTTTAACAGCCCACGAGCCTTTATGACTCGCGACCTCCTCGAGTTGAGACCGCTCCTCCGGACTTCGGTGACGAACCTGCACGAGGGACCAGAAGCTGGTACCAACGCCCTGGACAGCCTGTAAGTTGTTCAGTTTCGTGTGATAAAAACATCCTGATATTGTACCCAGCGGCGTGCGGCTGTTCCTTCTGCCTCTGGTCCAAGTGCCCCTTCGCCTACAGCTGGCCCTTCAAGGCAACCTTCTGGAATCCGTTACATGCCGATGCCCTCTGGTCCCGTAAGTTTCTTCTTAGAACGATGCTGCCGCAAGACTTATATCCGAAATAGACATTTGTGCAACTGCCGCCGCTTTTCGATTCACTTATGGAAATTCTCAGAGTACGATCTCAATTGGATGCAAATATCAATGGAGAGCTAATTCGTGAGATAGGAGAATCGCTTGGCACAGCTGGCCACTGTCGACCAACAACGTGAATTAATGAGATACATGAGAGGCCTGAACGAGTGGCTGGAGCGCGATGTCCATGATCGACAATCAGAGTTACGAGGAGTTGTTGCAAGAGTCGATCAACTCAGTGATTACATTCGGGACATGCAAAGGCATGGTAAGTAGTACTGCTTTTGTCTTGTTTCGTAACTTATCATCCACAAGCTCGTGCCGCCTCAACACCGTCAAGTACGACTGAATCAGATACCCAAGTGTTTTACCCCCCCGGCCCCCCTGGACCTTCAATGCCACAGCCACAGCCGTATGGAGGGTATCCAGCTGGCTTTCAACCGTTTGACCGTCCCGTCGTCCCCAGCGTTGTCCCGGATATCACTCCTCGACCAGCATTTGGTCCTGTGATACCTCAAGCTCCTCAACCAACTATCATTGTCCAGCCTGGCGGCGTAATACCTCCAACAGCAGGGGTCGCGCCGGCCATCCCGATGGATGGATATCATACCGGAGGACCTGGACCGCAGCCTGTGCTTCGCGTTCCAACAGAACCTCCCATCTTTATTCCTCCGGGTTTTTCTCCCTCTGGCAGCACCGGGACACCCCGACCCGCGATTCCTATACCCACCCCGACACCAATGTACTCAACAATGGGTCCAAACGTCGTTCACGTGCCTCCAAGTCCTGAAAGTTCAACTACCAGTAGCACTCGCCGAACTCGCAGTCCCCGACGTCGTCCAAGCACTGGGACAGGAAGGAGCCGACGGTATGGTAGTCCAACTTACTCTTCTCGTTCAAGGAGCAGGCGTCGACGCTCTCGTTCTCGCTCAAGGAGCAGATCACCCAGTCCTCCGCTGATGGTCACCAATGGTTCTCCGCGCATTCCAATGCAAGCCTATCCCCCAAGTCGACCTGCTTCCGCGATGTATCCGCCAACACCGACCGTTCATGTCGTCCCGCCATCCGCTCCGTCTATGGCCCCTCATTCGATGTACGACGGTGTACCTCAGCAGCAACAGCCAACCATTATTATTCAGCAGCCGTCTCAGCCAGCAGCGCAGCAACCAGGGATTCAGCAACCTCCGGTCATTATTCAACAGCCTCCGCCAGTAGTCCAACAGCCACCAACCTTCATGCCACCCATGGAGACCGTACCAAGCATGACGCCAATGCCTATGAGTCCTCTAGGGATACCTCCCTCTGGGATGCCCATGACTGGTGTTCCTATGACTGGTGTTCCAATGCAAGGCATGCCAATGGGTGTTCCGATGACGGGCATGCCAATGGGTGTTCCAATGACGGGCATGCCAATGGGTGTTCCAATGACGGGCATGCCAATGGGCGTCCCAATGACGGGCGCACCACCCGTAATAGTTCAACAAGGTAGTCCTCGTTCGAGCAGGTCGAGGAGTAGTGGTAGAAGACGGCGCTCCCGAGAGAGGAGGACTCCTCCACCCGCTGCTGCGCCTGCGCCTGCACCTGCACCTGTCATTATCACCGGAACTGAACGTCGGTCTCGTTCTCGTTCACCGCGTAGGCATACTCCACCACCAGCACAGATGCCTGCTGGCCTTACAATCCTTCCATCTCAACCTCTTGGCCCTGGTGCCCAAGGACCGGTCATGATGATGCCTGCTCGCTCGCCTTCAAGACGGAGTCATCGCAGTCGGCGGCGGAGCCATTCTCCCGACCGTGTCATGGTTCAACCACAACTACCCACTATCTATGCCCCACCAGTAAGCCAAGCCGCACCTGCACAACCGCAAGTGCTTGTTCCTGGCACGGCTATGGCACCAATGCCCGTTGTTCTTCCACATTCACCCCGTCGTTCTCGCTCAAGATCCAGAGAACGCCGGGATGCACCAATCATTCTTCCTGGCGCTATACAGCAGCCTTTATCTCGTCGCTCGCCATCCCCTCACCGTCGTTATTACACCAGCTCACGATCTCCTCCGCATCGGCGCCGGTATACTAGATCTCCTTCACCTCGTCGGCGTCGTTCGAGGACACCATCTTCTCCGCGTCGTCGCCGTACTCGGAGCCCATCTCCGAGACGTCATCGCTCTCGCTCGAGAACGCCTACTCGGGCTCACTATCCTTCGACAACTCCAGTGGCTGTGATTCCTCCACCACCTATCGGAATGATGCCTAGCCACCCTGGCTATTACCCGACTCACCGCTCTACTCGTTCGCCTTCACCTAGACGCCGCTCTCCCACCCGTGTTCAAGTCGTTGGCGATCCTGGTGATCGCAGACGCTCCTATTCTCCTCATCGCAGCCCTTCTCGAGCCCGGCATGCGGTGATTTCTCCTAGACGTCGTCGATATTATTCTCCCAGAGATGAGTATCGTGGCCGTCCATATTCTCCAAGAGACGGATATCGCAGCCGCGCATATTCTCCAAGAGATGATTCTCGCGGCCGTCCCTATTATTCGCCCCGAGGTCGGAGTTATAGGCGCTCTTACTCGCCTCGAAGCCTCGACTCCCGTGATCGCTATCGTACGGAGCGTGGATATCCTTCTGGTCGACCTCGTTCCTATACTCCTTCTCCTAGACGTCCTATTCCCGGAGTCCGCCGAGCAAGGACACTCTCGCCAACGTCAAGTATCTATTCGCCCCGCCGGAGCCGTTATCAAGACAGACCGCGTTCCCCAAGACGAACGGGAAGAACTGCCAGTCCTCGTCCAATTTCCAGACAAGCGACAGGGGTCGCACCGACAGCAGAAAGCGGTCCACGGGACGAAATTCGAATCGTTGTTCCTTCCCGAGGTGCTGAACATAGACCCCCTACAATATTTAGCGCCGCCGGCAGCGACGCAGGGCGTGCTTATCCTAGTCGTCCGGTAACCCCTCATCGAGTTGCATCGCAAGGTCAGTGAAAGTTCATTTGGTGATTGACCGTCTGTTGATTTAAACCAGTTTATTCTCCCCGAGGCTCTACGTATCATTCTCCTCCTCCCGCTGTTCACGTCCGTCCTCCTAGTATTCGGAGCGAGAGATCACCGCCACCGGGGCCATCTCGTGTTCCCAGTATTCTCGCTGAAGTACCGAGAGCAGAAGCACCGAGAGCAGAAGCACCAAGAGCAGAGACAGGACGGCCACCACTCAGCCGCCCTCCCACGGCACAGCCACCCGAACAGATCGCACGGCCTCCAATTGTGCCAGGCGAACGTGCAGCAACTCCCCAACCCCCTCCTCGACTCACAACCCCTTTCGATTTCCGCGTCGCGGACGAAAACCGAGAACAACTGGATGCTCTCAATGAAGCAGCCAACCGTCTTCAACTCATCTCCGCTGCCGCAGAGGAATCTGAAGATCAAAGAGAGCTTGAGTTCCGTCACCACGAAGATCATCGCGAGCAAGTTTTCCTGGAGCACGAGGAGCGAAGGAACCAAGAGGCGAGGGATCGAGCTGCAGGAATATGGAACGAACTGGAATCGCGCCTTGCTGCTTTGCCAGCTCCCGCTCCGCCTGTCCAACCTGAGGAGGAGGCCCCCATAACTGAGGCTGAGGCGGCTGCTCAGAAGGAGGGTGACAAGGAGTCTATTGCTTCGATCAGAACTCTTGCTACACAGGCGGCGACGCAACATGCCGCCGAATTGATGGAAACAATCCGACTTGAGCGAGAAGATGCTGCTAGAGAGCGCGAGGAAATGGCAGCCGAACGTGCGCAGCTGCTGGCCGAGCTCAGGGCAGAAAAAGATCGCGTCATCGAGGAGAAGGACAACAGGATCAAGGCCTTGGAGGACGAGCTTTCGCAATTGCGCAGCGAGTTTGAAGCGGAGAGGCAGCAGCGAGAGACGCAAGAATCGGAGATGAGAGAGCGAGAGAGAGAGGAGAGGATGGAGCGTGACGAGTTTGTGCGTGCACAGTTGGGCGACATCACCAACCTTGTTCAGGACCAACGTGACATGTGCGAAACGAAGAAACAGCTGATGGATGCCCGATGGGAAGAGAAGCAAGTACGTCGACAGGACAAAGAGGCACAGATGATTGAGCTACGGGACATGGTCCAAAAGATTCACGAAGACATGGAGACTGATAGAAACAGAGCCGACGATGAACGTCGCCAGTCGCGGGAAGGTCTGTGTTGGTATTTCTCTTTTTCTTGCCCTGACTGACCCTTTTTCTTTTCCAATAGCCATGGAGAGGATCATCGACGATTTGCAGACGCAGAATGCCCAACAACGCGAATTGTTGACGCAATTGTCCGAGAGTGAGTGTATGTGGCGTCTCTGTATCTTCTTGTCTCATCGTTTCAACCAGGTTGGAGAGCCGATTGCGAGAAGCACCACGAAGAAACCCTGAACGCTGTCAGGTCGACTGCCAATGAGCAAGTACCATTCAACGTCCAAGGCGTAAGTGCATCGTTGCTCTTAAATACTGAATTTCGTAATTATCGGTGCGTCTAGTATCTCGATGAATTCAGCCGAGCTTTGGCAACAGAAGTGCGAATGCTTCTGGGCGAAGTTGGAAAGATTCGAGAAGAACGTCGGGCACTTCAACAGTAAGCTTTGATCTTGATCTCCAACTCGAACTAACGAGTGTTTGCCGCAGTGAAATCGGCGATTTGCTTTGCATGAGGTCCAAGTATGGTCCTGGCGGAGAGTATGAACCTGATTGGTATGTGCCTCGGCCTAGAAACTTCATAGTCAAAACTGACGTTGTCCCTTGCAGGAAACCGCCTCCTCCACCCGCCCCTCCTCCTGAAGCCATGGCACCATCTCTGCCTGATCCTCCAGCGGCCGCTTTCGTGCCGCCCGCATGGAGGAAGGTTCCCCCACCTCGCGAGAAGAAGAAAAAGACGAAGAAATCGCAGCAGGCTGCTGCCTCGACTTCTGCACCTCCGCCAGCGATGCCTATGGCACAACAATACGATGATGCCAGACACCAGCTGACGTCGTGGGCTACTTGGATGCGTGAGTTTTCGATTCCTAACTTTCATCGCCAAACTATGGACTAATGGATTATCCACCAGCTAATCGCGACAACCTCACGCCTTTGTCGGTGGAGCCCACCATTGTTCCAGTTGAGCGTCGACCCAGTGGGCTGTTCGGTCCGGCCTCATCGAACGGTTCGATGTATGAGCAACCTCGGTAGACCCAGTTTGTTTACGACCCACCACACATACCTACGACACTCTTACGACTAACAACTACGATCTTGACTATATTCATAATTGCTACCATTTCACGAAATCCGAAACCTAGGTCTTACAACCAGTTATTTCTTGACACTTTAATTTGCATTTTGTCTCTCGTTCTCGATCCATCCATTTATGTGCCTATTTCTCGTACATCTGCGCCTATGTGTTGTCAATGTGATGCATGCTCTATGAATTGCTCCTTGGGTCCAAACATGATTTGCACTGCAGGCATTTTACCTACAGTGATCCGGCGGTCCTTGGGACACTGTCACTCCTTGAGACAGTGGCCTTTTTGAGAGCAATTCTCCTTCAAATCCTTAAATATTTGGCAGAGCTATTTTTTGTAATATCTTACAGATGCTGAATATTTTTCTAAGGCAGAACAGGACAGGTTGTCGGTGGGTGAGCGAAATGGCCTATTTTGCAGCGATCAGGCAATTGATGGACCCAGTCGTGCAAAATCAGGCCAACGTAAATTTTGCATAAATTCTGGACACATTAAGGCCATATCAGGCAGCAGATTATCACAGGATTTGGCCTGAATGGGCATGACTTTCAGGAAAAAGCGAGGAAACAGTGAATTTTTGTTCAGGAAAGCCATCATTTTCACTTTCCCACCCGCCAAATCTTGCGGGCGGCGGAGTCCCAAGGATCGATTTGCCATCAAAATTGGTCAGATTGTTGAATCACACTTTTTGGAGCGAGTTCTCTCTCGTTTCCCTCAAAATTTGGTCAAAGTGTGCGCTTAGGGGAGTAGAATATGGAAATCTAATTTTTATTTCACAGAAAGGATGTCGAGATCCAAAACTCGCTAATCACCTTAGGGTGTCCCAAGGACCGCCGGATCACTGTATTTTGTGCTAGCGCTAGCCCCTGTCATGGCCTCGTACAGACCATCCACCTGCCTCCTCGAAAGATGCTGGCTCCAGAAACGCATGATGGGCTCCCATTCTTCCTTCGAACTGGGCATGCCCGCGCTTTTTGCCCTCATTTTCGACTCGGTGACAGACTGGAACGCCTTCTTGACTGGGCTGAGAGCATTGGTAGGTAATGCGGTCTCAGAAGGCGCAGATCGATAGGCAACGAGGGTCGGTGTTGGGCAGAGAGTCGATAGTGTTGGGTATGAGAGCAAGGGGCCGGAAATGGTGACGATAGAGGCGAAAGACTTGAATGAATTGGCTTGATCTGGGTCTTCATCCTCTTGACCAGAGGTTATCACTTTCTTAGGCTGAAATTGGGCTTTCCATCTCTCTATGGCGAACTCAGCAGCAACAGAGCCTCCTTGAGCGAAACCGAAGAAATGTATTCGATTGAGAGGCCATGCACAGTCATTCGTTAGATGGTCGACGACAGTATTGAGGAACTGGAACGCTGGCGTTGGGTTTGGTCGGTCGATGATTTCGCCTAGATCATCGAAGGACGTGTACCACTGATACGCGTCTTCGTAAAGAAATGGCACCCTGACGAGATAAATGAATTTAATGTAGGCAGAGTACCAAGCACGCACTGTTCTGGAGCACGCAGTGCAAGAACTGCAGTCTGAGGAAGCTTCAAGGACTTTCCTAGCTTCGAGAACGGTACGTGGGTGTCTCCTAGACGATGCGCTCACAACTAAAGGATGTTAAAGAACACAACACGACACACCAAGGCCGTGGAGCAAAATCAGGAGATTCTCATCGATTCCATCGTCACTTGCAGCATAAAAGAACTGGCCTGAGATCTTCGAAGCCTTCGGAGGCTGCTTGACCCTTGGTAGGAGACTAGATGTCGATTGTCGCAGATGGAATTCCGCCATGAGAGATTCCGGCATTCACCGAATGCCAGCGGGCCGGTAGGGATGCACGTTCTGCGAATTTGATGTTCACTTTCAAAATCGCTCCCCTTCATAAGCAGCCATGTCTAGATCTCTGTATTCCCATCTTCAATCTGCCCACCATGCCTTTCAACAAAGCCAAGAATGCAAACGAAACGCCGGCTAGTGGTTCTTCCAATGCACCTACGGCAGACATCGTTGGCGTTGTGAATGCCGCATACAGTGCTCTCGCCCGAGAGGGAGTGGCTGCTTCCTGTAGGTCCCGTGTGTTCCCTACGAACGGATATGACTATTTCAACCTACCTCGTAGATGCTAAGAGTGTTGCAGAGGCCTTTGGGTACACCGCGGAACAGCTTAAGTCAGTTCCTGAAGGAGCTCATATGGGGTTGAGTTGTGGTAATCCTGTGGCAGCCGCATCTATTAAAGAGGTAAGATTTGCTTATACGTTGACAAAACTCCAATCGAAATATTCCTTGCTCACTTAGGGAGAGACCATCGTCGACCTCGGCTCTGGCGGAGGCATCGATGTTTTCCTCGCCTCTGAAAAGGTTGGACCGTCAGGCAAAGCAATTGGGCTCGACATGTCAGCTGTAAGTCTCATTTATCTGACCACTTTCCCTACGCCTATTCTATAATTGAACTTCTTAGGATATGATCGCATTGGCTCGTAGGAATGCCTTCAAGAAAGGTCTCAAGCCCCCACACGTCGCTTTCGTCCAGGCGCTCCTGACTGAGCCTTTGCCCATTGAACCGAACTCCGTCGACTGCGTTCTTTCCAACTGTGTCATCAACTTGCTCCCGCTCGAGGGAAAGGCCATTCTCCTCAAGGAAGTGCATAGGATTCTCAAACCAGGTGGTAGGGTTGTCCTAGACGATGTGAGCCACGTTCTACACCAATGTTGGATCTCTTGTATCTGAATTAGGAAGATTGTTGCGAGGAAACCTTTGCCAGAAAACATCAAGAACAACCTCTTGGCGTACGTTTCCTGTATATCCGGTGCCACCCTGGAGGAACAGTACAAGTCTCTTCTCGCGGATGCGGGATTTTCTAGTGAGTTTGCAATGCAACCTTGTCAAGGGTGATGTTTACCAGCTTCAGATGTTCTCTTCATCGACACCAAGAATGATTTGTCCGTCTATTACCAAAACGGCGATAATCAAGTCGATCCCAGTTGCTGTACCCCAGCACCCCGGGAATCAAGCCAACCAAACCCGATTTCGACGTAAATGAGTGGGTTGGTAAGTTGCCACCCCTGAGAATCCATCACGAATGAAAATCCTCAATCTGCTTTGCGACCCAGGATCGTTCCAGATCTACGCTCTGAAGAACGGCCCGACGGCTGAGAATCCACCCACCGCCCTCCTCCGCTGGTGGGACGCCTACCCAACCGTCGACTCCTCTCCCTCCTTCCTCGCCGCCGAAGAAGTAGCAGCCTTCATCCGCGACCCTACAGCAGCATCCAAGGACATTGCTATCATTGACGTGCGCAGGAACGACCATGCGGTACGAGCCCTCCGTCCTGACCCTGTTTATTGATGAGCCATAGAAAAGGTCGCTGACACTTCGGTTATGTCTCTGCGTTTTGTAGGGTGGGCACGTACGCGGAAGTCATAACTGGGCTGCACAGACATTCTATGATGACCTGCCTTCTTTCTACGAGCAGTTCAAGGAGACGCCCCGCGTTATTTTCTATTGTCAAAGCTCTAATGGGCGCGGTCCGAGATCTGCTGGATGGTACTTCCTTCTTCATCTTATTTCAAGTCTAGAACATTCTTGCTGATGCAAGGATACAGGTACCAAGACTACCTGGATGCGCAGGGTGAAGGGTCTCACAAGTCCACTGCATATGTTCTCGAAGGAGGCATCAAGAACTGGTTGAAGACGTTCGAAGGACAGGAAGACCTTATCGATAGGGATTGAAGAGATGTCTTCATATACTGATTGTATGAACTGAAACGCAGCAGGAAAGAAAATGAAGTCTTTTTTTTTTTGAATATGTAGTTGATATTTTATGGCTTATACAATGAATATATTCTCGAGAACAGATGTGGAAGAAGGAAGCCTCCGCATAGGTATGTAAGGGAGAATGAAAAAGTATGAATGCTGGTGGTGACTATATATCAGCAACTTAAACACAGATATCATGGACACGCTTCTCCTTCTGCCGGTTTGCAAGATGGAGTCATCAGAAATAAATGAGGCCAGGATACCGTAGAGTAGAAGAGTTGCAGAGCCAAGCTGAAAAAGGAATTGATTCCCTAAAATGGGGATCGCAATCGAAGACATTTGATGCCTTTGTGTCAAGGCCGTAAGTGCTTAAGTACTAGAAATTGGTATGACAGAACTGACGACAATCTGACATTCGTCCACATAGTCTGGCATTACAAATGGAAGTGATGATAACAATACAGAGAGCTTAACATTGTATATGTAAGAAAACAACAGGACAACAAGGAGCAATGACATACGAGCAGGGTACGAAGAGGCTACTTAGGTGCAAGAGAAGACCAGAAAACAACCAAAAAAAGAAATGAAAATGGGTACCAGTAACGTTCCCATCTTCGACAAATAACTATGTGTTAGCTGCTGCAGCAGCAAGACGATCATTGACGCGTTGTCTATGCTGACGATTTTTAAGGTGAACTTCATAATTTGAGAGAGTTTCTAGAGGTCCAGGGGTATACAGCTGCAATTCAATGTTATCACCTCAAGTGAAGAAGTGTTTCGTCAGGTAAACTCACCTTGCCAGGACAGTCCAGACACTTGATCCGCCATTCAGCAGTGGTGGTCGCACCGACGCGACGCAGAATAACCTCGAATCGGTCGTTGGGATATCTGCTTTGCATAATTTGCATTTGCTGGGACAACCACTGCGGAGGCTGGGAAAGCGTGTCAATCTCCATCACTGACATTCTTACTTAAACCGAGCTTACCCATGTTCTGGGAGGACTAGTCGGTGTTGCAGCAGGTGCAGGTGCGGGTGCAGGTACAACCGGCGGCGCTGGGGGCGCTGTCGGTTCGGGAGCAGGAGGGGCAGGAGTAGGAGCAGGCTGTGCTGGTTCGGGGGGGTGGGTCCTGGCAGGAGTCGCAGGACGTGGGGCAGGAGTGGGAGCAGGAGCCTTGGTGTGGTTGACGCCGTTCATCTTCACTTTTTGGGCCAGAGGTGCTTCTGATGCACTGGACGCAGTCGAGACAGGTGACATGGCTCTATCATCATCGATGATCGGAGCAGTAGGGGCAGGAGACATCCTAGACGAAGATGCTTCCAGGTCTCCATTTGATCGAGCCGGTGTCTGCGGTTCCGACACATCAGCGAGAGGGGTAGCAGAGTTCGCCGCACTTTGAGCACGAAGAGCCGCTGCTGCACCCTTTTTCTTATTCGCTGGCGTGCGCAAGGCTTCTGCCTCCTTCTGCTTGAGACCAGAATGGAAGTCAGGGTCTGAATTGTACTCCACAGGCCGTGGTCTCCTGTGTCTATGCCAGTATTTCCCTGATACGAGATGTCGTCAGTGATATGTCGACCGCAACCTGAACTGAAAATCCATACCGCACGTGCCACATTGCGATTTATCTCCCAATGGGCCCTTCCGTCGTCCAACGGCAATGCTCTCCGGACAGCCACAATTCGAGCAGTGCCACACACCATCAATATAATTAGGGTGCTGCCCATCAACGAATTCCTTTTCCTTCGCCTCTCTCTCGAGCTCCTTAGCTCTCTTCGCAGTGATGGCCTTGTTTGACCTACTATCTGGCGGAGGTATGGCAGACGAAGAAGACCGCGGTGCCTCGTTGTCGACAGGCCCAGGTGGCATGTTTGATGTATCCGCTGCAGTGGACGGTGTAGGTGCGTGAACAAGTGCTCTCGGCCGGAGAACAGATTGGGGAAAAGTAGGAGCCTTGAACAATCCCTTCGGCTTCTTGGTGTCCTTTTGCGCCGTTGTCTGCGGCGTGGGTTGTGGTGCTTGCTGGAGTAGCGTCTGCGGGATGTACGTCGACCCATTCTCCGAGGCCACCATGTTTGCAATAGTCAGCGACGCAGCTGCAGCCGCCGCACGACGTGAAACAGGCGCGTTGGCAGCCACGGCCGCCGCGAGAGTCGCAGCATCCAGTTCTGGGAATCCAATCGCAGGGGTACGATACGTCCTGATAGGCTCGCGATCCGGCAGGGCAACACCCCTGCGTCCGCGTGTGTTCCGCTTTCTGCGCTTATTGAGGTCTTTGTCCCTATCCTTCTCTGTGCGCTCGAGCTCTCCATCGCTGAGATAGTGCAGCAACGGAGTGAAAGCTTGCACTTCGCCGACAGAGCGAGCACCAGATGTGAGACTCGGTAAGAAGGATTGTTTCAGTTCGTCATCCTGGACAGCCGAGCCGTCTGACGGATGACCGACAAGGAAGAGAGACTTTTGATACGCCTGAACTTGCTCTCTTATCGAATGGGCAATGGCAGTTCTATATCACAGCGACAGATCAATAATTGTGTTTGATCGAGTGGAGATCATCGACGACGACGGAGGTCCAGGAAGGGGCGATGTAAGGGAGGAGGAGGAAAAGTTTTGCACTCACTTGAATTCGCCGCCAAGGCCCAACTCTTGCGTGTAGACTTCCGCAAACTCCTCGGGCGACGCATCAGGGTTATCAAGGTCCCACTCGAACTGGTCGTCGAGCTTAATAGACGCTACAATGATGTCCAGCTGCATCAAAAGGATACAGAAATAACATAAATATTGTGAGACGTCTATCTTCCCTCAAGGTGGATGAACGCACCTTGATCAGAATCCTCATGTCTTCGTGCGTGTTCTGTTCGTTGACCTTGATCTCATCAATTGAAAGTGGCTTGAACTCGTCTTCCAGGTCCATGTCCAGGTCTGTCTCCTCCTCGTCGCCAGCGAACGAAACCGCCTTCCGGTCATCATCGTACTCGCATTCGTTGTCCGCGAACATGCTGGCGTCATCACCCTGACCCTCCTCCGACTCCTGCTTCACCGTCTTCCGCTTCTTCTTGTTGCTCCGCTGCTTACTGCCTTCTCTCTTGGGTCTCTTCTCCTTATCTCTCGAAGAGGTGTTCCCGCTGTCCCTCTCCAGCTTGCGTCTCCAAGCTTCCCACCACTTCGTCTCCTTCTCGTCAAGGGAGCCCCTTATCATCCCAGAGTCTTCATGGTCGTGCGAGTCTAGATTGGCCATGTGCGCATTGTAGTCACTTAGCTGATCCTGAATGCTCTTGACGATGATGCTATGGTAGGACGACGCGAGGCCATAGTCTTCTACCACGGACTGGGCGAAGGCTTCGGGCGTTACGACGGGATCTGAATGATGAGACGTGAACGACTTCAGGAACTATTTTGGCTGAAAGGAGGCGAATGCACGTACCATTGAGGTTCCAGACGAAGGTATCCCGCATCTTGTGATGCTCAACGTCAAACTCAATCCGGATGGGTACGAGCTGCTCTGGTCTGTTGGCGTCCTCCGGGTCAATCTTCCTCGGCCTGCAACCAAAAAAGAACATCAGCGTCGGAGTGACAAAGGTAGAAGCAGTGGTAATAGAAACAAAACTCACAGCCTCAGCCCCTCCCTCTTTGCACCTTTCCGCCCACTCCTGCTCTGTCCGTGCCCGTCTCTGCGAACCTTCGGATACCTCACGTCGAAACCCTCACGACCTCTCCTGTACCGATTCCAATTACCCATACCGTTGCCGGGTGCACCGCGCTCCCACCATGTAATCGCACCTGAACCTGCCCAGCCCTTATTACGTGTATTGCCATCTACAACCGGGCCCCCGCCGAGACCAAGAGCCACTCTGGCTTCTTCTCCCGCCCTCTGGCGCATCGTGCGTAAGCGAGCATCATACGCCTTGTCAATTTCCATCCACTCCTTGATCTTTCGTAGCTCTTCATCTTCCAAGGCGGGTATGACAGATGTTGACGTCAAGAGTGGCACGGCAGTGATGGCTGTCGTGGCGGGGTTGAGTTTGACGTTTGTAGGCAAGGGTGGAAGGGCTGGCGCTCCTGTAGCTGATGAGGTCGAAGGTGGGACGGAGCCTGACGGCCCGGAGGTCGATGAGATAGACGCCGACGCACTCAAACCCGGTGGACCGATTCCTCCAATTGGTGCACCTCCTGTTACACCTGCAGATGAGGGCAGCGCTGCCGTTGCTGACGCCGCTCCAGACATCGAACCAATGGAAGATGCAGACACCGATGGTGCTATCTGCGAACCGGCGACGCCTGGAAGAGGACTGGATGGGGCGCCGATACCCATGGGGCCTCCTGTTCCAGGTGGTAAACTACCTCGTCCAGCAGCAGCAGAGGGTGGTACGGAGCCCTGTCGCATCGACTGGTGGCTTTGTATTGGGGTCTGCGGAGCCATGCTTCCTTGTGGCATCCCTCCCATTCCCATCTGCATTTGCTGTGCAGGTAGGGGTGTTTGAGGCGGCAGCGAACCTTGGCGCATTGGGGTTTGAGGGCTTCCAATGTTACTGGTTCGCATGCCTTGAGGCGCGTTCGACATGGCCTGAGGACCCATACGACCTGGAACATCAACGTTCATCCCCATCCCCATGTTCATGTTGCCCATGTTATTCATGCTGGCCATATTGTTCATGCCGCCCATATTGCTCATGTTACCTATTCCGCCACCACCGATGTTGACGTTGCCCATACCGCCCATTCCACTCATCCCCATCGAGCTCTGGGGGCGAGGGGATTGTCGCGCGCCGTTCATCATGTTTATGTTCGCGTTGTCCATCCCACCCACGTTTCCACCCATTCCGCCGCCCATGCCCATACCAGTCATGCCCATACCAATATTGTCGCCTGAGACGCTCCGGGGCAGGCCAGGGGGACCCATGGTCATACTGGAACCGATACGTGGGCTTCCTGGTACCCCCATACCCATGTTCATGCCGGACATGTTGCCCATACCCATGGCGTTGGCGTTCATATTCAGGTTCATCCCCCCCATGGCGCCCATGCCTCCACCCATACCACCCATATTGCCACCCATAGCACCAACGTGGCCCATACCTCCTACATTTCCCATGTTTCCCATGCCGCTCATGTTCCCCATTCCGCTCATATTCCCCTGTATCACATCCCCTGTCGCCTTCCTCTTTGCACCGCGGTTTGTTGGCGAGGTGCTGAGGGGGTAGGGCGGGTTTGGGCCTAAGTTCGGTATTTGAGATAGGTTCGCATTCGCGTTCTGGTTGGCTTGTTGCTGCTGTGGACTGGGAAGATTTCCTTGTTGGGAAGGACTCCGGGTCGGTGCGTTTGAGCTCGAGGCCGACTGCTGCAATTGGTTGAATTGCTGTTGCTGTTGACTTGGCTTAAAGCCATTCATTCCGTCGCGCTGTGACTATTTAAGGCAGCAAAAGAGCGGTCAGTAACGAGCGCCTTTATGAGAAGATAGAAAAAATAGGATGTGGAATGCATGGAAAGAAAAAGGTAGCGCTCAAGACGTAAGAGGGGGAACAAATAGAAGAGACGAGAGAGATGAATAAAGGAAGGCAACTAGAAGAATTTTTCTGAAAAAAAAAGGGAAGAAAAGACAAAATCTTCAAACAGGTGCGCCACACTGTTGTCGCCCGACGAGAGATGCAGGATCGATAAAAGCAACCTGCGACTAGAACCAGCTTGACAAATCCATCCCTCGCGGTCTCCAAAAAAAAGGAGGACTGGAAACTGAAGCGGGGAACAGATGCAGAGGTAAATACTCACAAGAGAACTCTGGGGCCTCTGACCATCCATCATCGCTAAACCCGGACCAGGAATCGTCGGCGAACGATGAGAAAGCGCCGTACCTGGTCGCGATATGTGCTGTCCTTGTTGCGCAGGGAACTGCTGGTGCATGCCACCCTGGGCCGTTGGTGGACGGGGAGGAGGCGGGGGCATCATGTGGGCTTGACCTGGCTGGGAATGCGACGAGGCCGAGCTCGACGGTCGGTCATAGGACTGGCCGATGCTTTGGTGACTCTGCATCTGCATGCCTTGCTGCATCTGCATCTGCTGCTGTTGGTGTTGCTGCTGCTGCTGGGCCATGGCCATGTACTTGGCGCCGACCATCTGCTGCTGGTGGTGCGAGAGCGAGGCAAATTGGTCCCTCGACATGCCGACGGCGGAGAGCATGTTGTTGATGTTGAGCGACTGCGACTGCGACTGCTGGGGCGATGGCGACGGCACAGACAGGGCAGCTGGATTGATGCTACCCATTCCACCCATCTGCTGCTGCATGAGCTGGGCGGGGTTGATGCCGTTCATTGAGTTCATGTTCATGTTCGTACCAGTCCCGTTCAGGAGCTGGGCGGGGTTCAGAGTGGTCGGTTGCTTTTGCTGGTGCTGGAACGAGTTCAGCATGGCTGGGGATATGCCTGATGGGCCTTGCTGGGAGAATGCGTTGGGGTTCATAGTCGTCGCGTCGTCTTTTCATGCTGTTCAGAGGCATATCGGGGGGAGGGGGGAGGGGACATACGTGTAATCGCTACGGAAGGGAATGACGCGCGTGGGGCACGTGCTGGGATCCGCTGGAGGGGAAGAAGATTAGTTAGGGGCAGGGGATGGACGCGGTGTGCGGGACGGAGGACGGACCTGAATGGCAGCTCACTGTTGCTGCGAACGGGGAGCGGCGGGAGGCCGGGCACACTCTGCGATGGCCAATGGTGGATGACTAACTGGGCGGGACGGCGGACGGCGGGGACGGTAAAGGGATTGTGCGATTGCAGCGCGTATGGCTCTCGCGGTAACTCTGCGCGCCGGACTGGGTCCAGCGAAAACGACAGCAAGAAACAACAACAGCACCATGTCACACACCACCCTCAACCCAGTCACTGTCACGCCCTTCCACACACCCGCCCGATCCAGATCGCCATTTTGCATCCTCCTCGGCCAAGATTATACATCTCTTGGCGAGAGTATAAATACGTCTCCCACTCTTCCAAATTTCTTCCTTCCCTTTCCCCCATCCATCCACTTTCTCTCCGCCCCTCTTTCCGGCTCCCCTGTCCCCCATCTCTTGTGCAGGCCGCTTCACTCTAGCTTCATTCAATCAACGAGCGCCCACGAGCGCCCATGCTTCCGTCGTTTTATTCTCTTCCCGCCCTTCTCCCAATCAGGCAAGTCGCGCCCCTGCCAGTCACGTGGTCTACTCTCGCTGAGCTCCTCGGGCCGGGGCTGGTCCAATTCCTTGTCCCTTGTGCAGGTGATTCTCGGTTATCGGCACTAGTTGTGACAAATTACAGGCCTCTCTTGAAGTGAGTTCCCTTCACATGCTCATTTCTCCTTGCTTCGAAACGAGCCTACGAGGTTACACGCGCGATCAGTTTGGGTGATCCAGCATTCTGGCCATATTTTCCGAGTCGAACATGATCATCCATCATTTCATCAAGAACCCCAAGTGAACCTTTCAAACTTCACCTGCCCCGTCGAATCGCTCTCTTCTGGAGTCTCGGCCCGAGTATATCTACTAAGTACCAATTGGTAAGGACTAGGCATACATTTTCGTCCAGCTCACCAATATTTCTCTCTTTCCATCAGTGTGTACACAGTGTACTATATACTCAATACTATAGCTAATACTGTGTTAGCTTATTTGAAGGGTCATCTGATTGACACTTACTTGACCCCTTCTGCCGAGCTCTTCTCCACAAACGGCCGCTGGTTTTTTCGCGTGCGGGCGACTTGACCGATGCGGCTTTTACAAAGACCCATGACCATCTAGTCATGCCAAGGTCATCAACATATATACTAAGCGAGTTAAAAGGGCGAATGAGATGAAGCCAGACGAAAAAGGGAAAGGTGGCGCCACGCTTCCGTCCCGAAGACCCTCAGTCATGCTACTGCGAAGGATGACCGGCGTCCAACCGAAACACATATCCCCAATAAGTGTAGGGAGCAATCACAACGCACGCGTCATTCGTTCACGTTCTGAGGTGAAAAGTGACAAGAAGAGAAAAAGGGGTGAACGAGTAGATAGGCGCGCAAAATGTGGAAATGAAGTATCGACGTCGTCATTCCAGCGAAAAGGCTTGTAAATCTATAATATTAAACAGAAGTGGTTCTCACGCTCGAGCAAAAGGAGCCTTCTGATTGGCTGAGACAAACAAGCAAAACCTGCAATCTGATTGGCTGCTCAAATCCTTCTCCAACGTCGAGGCCGACTCACCTCTTCCACAACACTTCGTGCGTGCGCTAACATAGATTTTTCTGATTTCATGACAATGAAGGCAAAGAACACGGTGTCTGAGATCTATTCAAGGCCTACTACACCTCTACACCTCTCAAAGACTGGTGCTGTTGCCTCCGGAGCCCTGGGAATCGGGATTGCCCACTCCTGAAACTCCCGCTCGGTGTTACCCCCTAATAATGGTGTTCGCAGGCCACGACTAGGAGAGAAGCGGTTCAGGTGCGCTTGCTGCCTCGGATTTTCGTGAATATTCGATCAATTTTGGCAGGGGTCTGCCCCGATGCAGTTACATCACCGACACAACGACATGCGATGTATTGCTCTACTTCATTTAGCGGGGTTGGTGACTATCCATGTAGGTACATCGCTGTTTGTCCTGCTTCTGCCACTGATAGACGCAAACCAGGTCTGAGGACGCTCTCACTACCCTTCAAAAGCAGCAGCAGAAAGCTGGCCAGGCTCTGCGAGAGCTCGCTCAAAATGCGAATCAGAGCCCATGCCGCCGCCGCCTCCCTGCTGCTCGACCAGAAACTCCAACTCCCCCAGCAGATGCACGTGTTCAAAGGACGGCAACACGGTTGTCCAGTTGGACTGCTCGGGAAAGCGAGCTACTTGCCTCTCCAAGACGCCGACGCGTACAGAACAATGGAGATGAAAATCGAGCTCCACATGCCTCTAGCTCGACATCGGTCACGTCGAATCGCAGGACAATGGTGAGTTGTCGTTAACATGCTATACATATGTGCAATATCCTGAATCTATGAACAATTAGATGTGCCCTCGCCTTGCGCCTCTCACTCCACTGCTGACACCACAACCACCTACTGCCCAGCCAAATGCCTGATCTCTTGCCCAAAAAAGATGCAGAGCTCGCGAGCGCGAAGCACGTCAGAGTGCCCCACCTCCAACTGTCCCGCCAACCCATCCTGCACTGATCTTGCCATCCCAGGAACCTGATCGCCCACACGTCCATATGAGGATCCATGGAGAGGTACGACTACCTCCCAGTAGAAGATCACTGGCTGCACAACAATGTCAGGAGCGTGAACACTCTGCAACACCTGGCCCATCATCATGACCTCGACGAATGTGGCTCTCTACAGCTTCAACTCTTCCAACCCCTCCCAACCTGCGCCTCGCACTCGGGGTAAGCATAGATGCTACAGCCGGCAGGTGCATGATACCAACCAAATGTTTCAGGAGCCCCTAATCAACAAAATTGACGAGTGCCAGAGCAGGAAGTGACTCCTCGGCAGGCAGTAGATGATGCACTCAGGTGTTCAGGTGAGAATTTGGGTTTTCTTTGTGTCTTATGTTGTAAACCCATCTTATGAATGCAGATGATGAGATTGCAGATTCAGAGGGTGAGGACATGGTCGAGTTTGTCCACGAAGAATTGCACCAAAATAGAGGTACGAAGTTGTTAGCCCCTTTTTTCTTGATATTCTTTGGCTAACTTTCCAACTAGAGGAAGTTACCGAAGGTACCAAAGGCAATGGTGTACAATCTGTGGGAGAGCATGAGGCCCAAGGTACGTTGCTGAAGGTTGATATCTTCCCATTCCAGAACTAATTTTGCGTGCTCAGGTGTTCAGAGGCGCTCCTTCCTTCAGTCTCCCCGTAGATTACCTCCTGACGTGTGAAATCAGCCTCCACTACCCCCGCAAAGCGAAAGGGAGTTCGCTTTGATTAAGTACAACAACAACAACTGGCCTAGCCTGAAGGGTCAACCAATTTCATGGCTACCCCGAGCACACCAAAGAAGTAATTATAAATTATCTACGGATTTCACCGTGCAGCCGCACGGGTATCTGCTAGTACTGAATGAAAAAGCATAGGGATCGTGCAGCGAAATGCGCGTTGAACAAGAGTAGAGCGCTTACTTCCTTCGGACCAGTCGCGGGCCCCCGAGGAGCCGAGGCCTAAACAGGGTGGGCCTCAGAACGGCACAGAGCACGAGCTAGAGAGTACCCATATTCATATCTCGTGCATCACAGCAGGTCAATATTGGCAACCCATGGGGAGTCGACGAATAGCACTGGATGCGCGCATGAAATGAAAAGACATGAGAAGAGGACCGACATACCTGGCGCCGGGACGCGGCAATGGGCTACCGGAATGGGACGGCGGGGTAGAAGGGACGGCGGGGCACAGGGACTGTCGGGCAGAGGGGAGGGGGGCAGGGTAGAGAGGGGCAAAGAGGTGGATGGGTGGATGGGAGAAGACGGGGATAAGAGTGAAAGGAGCGACGAGGGTCTGAGAGGATGTCGGCGCCCTTATATACCGCGGAGAGAGGCAATTCTTTGGGGCGAGGGGAAAACATATTGGGGCGTCCACTTTTGGAAGTCATCTTGCCCGAATGGGAACGATCTCAGTCGCGTGACGTCATGAGTTCGATTGGCCTCCGCGGGGCTCAAGGTCGGAGGCACGGCCCGAATGCCACCTCGTCCAGTTCCCAGCGTCCAACTGCCTGTGCAGGGGTCCACAACTGCCTCCGTTGTTGTAATGCAGTCGCCGAATTCAAGCGCTCGTTTCAAGTCCAAGCGTTTCCGTATGGATACTAATCCATACGGAAACGCTTGGACTTGAAATGTCGTGAACATAACTTCCCTATCCCATAGTCACCACTCCAACAGTATTCCAATCCCTTGATTCGAGGTCCAATCACTCAACACCTCGAAGGAAAGACGGCTCTTTCGAGTCTAGGGCCCATTATGCCTCTCATGAAAGCGATTGTTCATCAAGCCACTTATTATCATCTCGGTATTTCGGTTCTGCTAGAGGACATTTCTGAAATAGACGCTGTTCTTCGACAAGTTTCTTTTTCAAGGTTTCCAGCGCTTCAGAATCGCCCGAAGGGGGGGATGTTAGCAACTCAAGGGCTAATAGAGCCTCATCTAGTACTAGGCATTCCTGGCATGCATCAAGACTCTTACTCGGGTGTCCGTTTCATTTATGCCAAGCTTCGAGTTGAATCGGGGAGCATAATGGTTTGAGCAATATTCTAAGACATAGCAAGCGCCCACCATTTCGAATAATCCCTCTGACAGCCGCAATTTTCATCGCCTTGGGGCTTTTGGTGTTGAAGGGACTCGGAATGACGATGCCGCAACTTTACGGAAAGCATCCTTTCTTGGACGTCGACGTCCTGCCTGCCTGTTTCTACCGGCCTTCATTTATGTAGTAACTTCGTGATATGTCGCCAATTCGCCCTTATCTGACGCCTCCTTTCTCACCTTCGGCTCTGCGTCCAATAGCCGCCGCCGCACGCTCGAGTGGAATACCTTTTCTGGCGCTCTCAGTGCTTTGAGTGCCTTGCAAGGCGTTATCTTTCCTGCTCAATTTGAAATCAGAGGACGAGGAGTTCAGGAACCTGGCTCTCTGCCTGTTCTAGTGGCCTGCACGGCACTTTACTCAGTGTTGCTTAGGTGAGGGGATTGCGGTGAACCTATTCTTATATCTGGGAATTTGGGCGATACCCTGTGATACCATGCTGATGGAAATTCCAGGAAATCCACGCTGTGGAAAGCACTGACAGTCTGGAAGGTATCTGCCGTTGATCTGCCGGGTGTTCAATGAGACGATGCTGCCTGATAAGAACTATTTCTGATGCTCTCGACCCCCCTATGATTCTAGCAATTCCAGGTTGTAATTCCGTAGGGCTCCTTCTACTCATCAAACTCTCTCGTTATACTTACATGCTCGGGATTGTCACCAGAGTTTCGTACAAGTTCGTTATCTTACCGGCCCTCACGTGGACTGGTCGTGTAAGCCGGCTTACCCAAAAGGTAAATTACGGAGGCATTATTGGCTTGACGGCCTGACCGTTCTACTTTCTCTCCCTTCAGGTCTCTTCCTCTTCCTCTATCTTCTTCATGACATTTTCACGACCTTATGACAAACGAAACGTGCACACGAGTGTCATAATCGCTCTTAGCTCGTCCTTGCCGCCCAGCAGGACCAGTGGCCTCTCTACACCCCGCCTCTTGCCCCTCTTCGCCCTCGTGCCTCTCCTAGTGAACCCAGTCGGCGCTTCTCCGGTAGACACACAAGTGTTGGAGAGAAGGGACGACAAGGAATTGTCTCCAAAAATCTGGGTGTGTTCTGCTCCTCCGTCTGCTGCATCCAAACTGACATCATCAAGGTTCCGATTGTGGTCGTAGTGATCATCCTCTTCATCGTCGCGGTCATGTCATGGATGAAGATATCGCTCAAGAAAGTACTGGGAGTGTTCAGGTTCTCGAACTCCACATCCTCAGGTGCAAGGACGACCACAGTGCTCACTGCTGAGCAGCTTGCTGGGCCAGCTTCAACGACAACAAGAGAGCTCACGGCGGAGCAATTGGCTGGCACTATAAATGGGGAAAATCAGCCTCCTGCTGCAACTGCGAGGCGCACTCGAAGGACGCGTCGAACTAGGCGTACGCCGTCTCAAATGTCGGTTACCTCTCTCCCAGCTTACAATAAGGAACCGGGTGAGGAGGAGCTGGTCATCTTTCGGTCAGTTCATCAGAGCATTTTCGATTGAATTCACTGACATTTATATAGCGGTCGGGACATGGAGGATGCAACAATGCCGGCTGCGGTTGTGATGAACTCTGTAGATGAGGACCGAGACGAGTCCATCCTCTCGAATGACAACTCTCAAGTCTCTAGATACTCGCCTATGCCCGCGACGACTAACGAGATGCCGTTGCTCCATAGGGACGGCATCTACGGGGACCTTTCTCTCCAAAGCTTGTCATCTCCCGAACAAGATCAGCCCCCACGGCGCAGTTTCGACAACACTTCTCATGAAACCAGTTCCCTAATGCGCATAGAAAGTAATCAATTGCCTCAAGGCCTCCCAGATCCAAGAGGGGACGCGCCTGCATATTTCGAGGTTCTCGACCAGGAATCCTCGCCCAGTCCTCATGGGCAATCTGATGCTACTCCTGCACAACCCGCTTCTCCAGAATCCCGTCCTCAACGGCAGTCTGGGTTCCGCACCCTCCTCACCCGAATGTCGATTGTAGCCCACCCCAATTCTCATAATCGAGGAGACTCGGCGGGGTCGGGCATCTCTTCCGATCAATCCCATGGCGCTGAGTCGTCGAATAGTCGACACCGTGCATCCCCTTCCACTTCCTCCATTCTATCCTCCTCAATGTTCCGAACCCTGTCGCGGCAAAAATCTATCCACACACTCAATTCTGCTCGGCTCAATTCTCCATCCATGATATCTCTCAATTCTATTTCAGCTCCGCTTACACACACCGCCGTACGGACAGAGTTCACTTATCCAAAAACTGGACCGACACCCGAACAGCTCAAGTTAATATCGTCGAGGGAATCGTTTGCACGGTTCGGTGTCCCATATGGGGCTGATGCCATTGCATACGCTGCCTCAACTTCGCGTCTCGATTTGTTGTCACCCCCTCCTGATTTTGAAACGGCTTCGTCCGATATTCAGTCGCCGCGTTCTGCGGCTGGTCCTTCAAGGCTGCGATCGTCAAGTAATGCGCCCGAACCACAAGACCGACACTCGACAGCAGATGTTGAGGAGCGAGACAGGACAAGTTCAGAACGCAACCCTGACGAAAGTGACACACAGCCACAGCCATCGTCAACTACAGGTCCTGCGAACGCCTCAAACACATCAAGGCAAGCCACAGATCCACCTACTTCGGGAACTCCAGCACCGTCTGCGTCGTCAATACCAACGAATCACAACTCAATGTCCAAGGCTTCAGTCCAGTCTCAAAGCGCTGATTCTCCGCCATCAACTGCACAAATACCTGCACAAGCTGTGTCGGAGTTCGGCAAACTCTCAGCACCTCCGCCCAGCTCCTATCATGACGTTACTGCTGGATCAAGCCGTTCAGAGTCGGCATTGAGCATGTACTCGTACGCAACGGCAGCTGAATCACTGACAGCGTCGACGCCCAGGCGTTCGTCCTTCGTCAGCACAGACGATGCTGCCTTGAATATTGCGCCATCGACACCGCGGATCGGCCAGCACATATTAGAGGCGACGGATGCGACGGTGACGCCTAATACTATCCGGAATTAGAGATTACATAAAGGTATTTGGGAGAATTTGGACACTTTCTTATTCATATATTCTGCTTTCGTTCATTTCCGGCTTAGCTGTGAAATTCAAGCTTTTCTGCAAGGCATCACCGCCTGCCATCTAATGTTTCGCCCGTGCTCCCATCTTCCACAATTTACGTCTTGCATCGTTGTACACACCCTATTAAGAGCATTGCATTATTTCTGGGTTGCATAAAAAGAATGTTATCTAAACCAAGCAATATTTGTTCCACTTGCATTGCATCAGAAACCTAGTGGCAGTAGCACTCTACTTTCTACCCACCACACGACCCGACGAACTCAACGAAGCGAGGATTGCTGTCCTTCTGCCAAACTCCTAGGGTCGACGATCCATATCGCAGCTAAATTTACCGTATCCTCCTCTTCTGGCTTGCCCATGCCCGCAAACCTACCTGCTACTCTGGCCGTCCTTAGCTCCCTCAAAATTGCCTTTACACTGGAGCGATTCGCAGTTAGCGTCGTCCAGCCGAGATCTGCACCCCAGCGCATGCTATCCACCGTATGAGCCGTCAGGCGCGGACTGGCTTTCGTGACACTGGCCCGCTGGATTTCTGTTTGCAGTGGGGAGAGATCCGAAGGGATTGAGGAGTCAGCGATGACCAGATCCTCGGGCAGCGCTCGGGGATGGGGTATCATTTCTTGCGAGAGGATATCCGTGCATACTCCGCTCAGCTCCATTCCGAACTCGGACTTGGGTCGGTCAAGATGGCTGCGAAGGCCCATGGCGACATCTGTGCCGGGGAAGATGTGAATAGGCAGAAGAGGGATGAAATTGAGGGGGAAGCGTGAGTCTTGCCAGTAGAGCTTCTGTGCGTCTTCTAGAGAGATCTCGGACGAATCCTTTGCTCGCAGGCAGAACAATGCTCGTGCCCTCCTTTTCTCGTGGATTCCCCCGATTTTTGAAACGATCCGCAAGCATCGGTCGCGAGCTTCTGCTGTGGTCCAGAAGATCAACTCTTGAGACATCGTTTGACTATGAATCTCCTGTATCAAGCCGTTGCTCATTTCTTGCAGAAGTTGGTTCGTCAAGGCTCTCGCATGCTTGATAAAATCGCGGGGCAAGTCGTTGATATCTGATTCTATCGCTGGATACTCTGAGCTCGATGCTTCAGGCGTCCTGCCAGTGGGCGACCTTTTCGACTTTCCGTTGAGCATTTGTTTCTTTTGCTTCCACTCGCGGTATTCTTGAGATGGAATGAACCGTTTATTTGCCTCCTCCAGCGATGCAGGAAGGGGTGCATGGGTCAGATCTGATATGAGGGCAATGAGAATTGATAGGTCGCGGTTTATGTTTGTGGTTGGGACGAAAGTCAAAGGAGAAGATGGAGGTTGCTCTTCGACACGATCGATAACAGGCAATTCGTCTAGGGTCCGTTCGCCAAGTTGAACCTCGATTCCCATACTCCTTAGCTCTTTGATTGTCTGAGCAATCCGGGGATCTGGAGGGGTACCATCGTCGTTGGGTCGCTGAGGATCTAGACGCGTCAAACGCAAGGTAATCCGCGGAATCTCGGTAGTTCCTTCGACTAGATTCGCCTTCGCAGCTTCAATCAACGATCTTCCCATTCGCAATACTGAATTGTCGAACTCGGTTTGCGCGAGCGATGGGCGCTCATCGTGGTCCCAGTCGTCTGCCGAGCCTTCTCCAGAATCGGTTAGGTATGAATCGATTTCGCGGAACTCAGAAAGCAAACGCGGATTCTTGATTCTGAGTAAGGCATAAATGTCCAAACTAGTACTTGAATGAGTAGCCCGAGAAACTCACGTATTCACTCTGATCCATAGGCGACCGTTGTCCCCCACCACATCTACCTTGGCACCTGGAGGGCGCTGTTGATGTGCGGTGCGCTTGAGGGATTTGTCCGAAGGGGTACTTGATGGTTTTAATTGGAAGGTCTTGAAAACAGAGGCGATGGGCGCAGGGGCACACAACACTTCATTCCATACGGCAATAATGTATGGTGCATTGGTCGAAAGTGAAGGGAGGTTCGCACAGTTGGCGCTGTTGAGGAACTACTGAAGAAAAGACGTATGTCTGCAGACATCGGGAAGGAGAGGTTCCAACCTACCTTGTCCAAAATGCCAAGGTCGATCTTGATGTTTTCTTTGAGCTTCTTCAAGCCCGGAACGTTCTCCTGGTGTAACCATTGGTTTTCCTCTGTCACATCGTTCGAAGCATCTAATGAAGAATCAAGGATAGGCGGTCTCGGTGTAAGCGGCTTGAAGTTTGATATCGCGTCGTGGATCTGAAGTAAACGACTCCTGATTTTTTGAAGATCTGGGTAAGGCAGAGACACCATATTAGAATTAAATGAGTGGTTTGGGTTTGAGCCACGTTTGGTCGGACACTCAAGGTACCCAGGTCAGGGAAGAAAAAGACAAGAGCTGGGGAAAGGTGATCAAAATCGCAGTGACTCGTTGCGCCACGAGCCTTCAAAGTCCCAGTAAGGAGTAATGAGCTCTGGGATTTACATATGCACACTAGAATGTGCTTTAATGCTTACAGCTGTTGTTCTAGTTGGAGTCAAGTTGAAGTGCAGTGGGAGAAAGCGTGAAAAGGCATTTGCCGTTGTTTCCGTTGGGCCACTCTTCGACAGCCTGAGTCTTCGACCTGACTGGTATGATTGACGGCTTCACGCATACAGGGGACTCCCCTCGCCATAAACTGTTTCTCTCAAAAGACGTGTTCTTTACCCAAATCAGATGCGTAGCCTCTGGTCGTGTTCGGCAGACCCTTGGACCTCGACCGACGACAGCGACAATCTCTTCATCTGTAATAATCGGACGTTTCATATGGCAGTGCTCGTCGTCCCACCCGTAAACTTGAAGATGTCCACGGCGCTATCAAGAAGTCCGTGAGTACGCGAAGCTACAAGAGTAGTAATTCATTATACCTATTGCTCACCAGGAATTTCGTTATCATCTTTAGAAGCACATGGCGATCTGTTCTATTTTTTGCAACCATATACCTCTCATGATATCGGCCTAGAGGGGGGAGAAGTACATAAAAGCCACCGTGTCGTACGAGGAGCTTCGGACGGTGCTTTTGACGTGTCGTTGGCCTATCCTTGCTTTCTTGTCGTAGGATGACGCCCCCCCGCGCACTCCTCGCCATCTTCCTCTCGGGCTACCCTTTCCTCTCCCTGGCAGTCCCCGGACCGCCAACCGCAGATCCTTGCGCAAAGATTGCTGGGAAAGCGTTTGTGCCACCCGCCGACGCCCTGGCTTGTTACAAATCGTTCCCATTCAATGAAACCATTCGCCAGAATGTCCTTGCCAACATGGCTCGCGTTTTTGACTTCTTCACGTTCGAGAACTATTACTCGAACTCCCCACCACCATTCGAGGAGTCGACGACGAACATACGTGCCAGTTTGTCCAAGCTTAGTAAAGCCGAATTTCATGTTTGTTATATTGTTTTCTGGAAGGTGTCGTTCTGACATGCTGGTGACTGTAGACCGACTATGATTTCCATAAGGCTCTCTACGATTTCACGACCCAGCTCAACGATGGTCACACGCGTAAGAGCCCATGCCACATAGATGCTACCGTGCCGACTCACAGGCAAACCACAGGTTACTTCCCGAACTGTTACACGATCTTCCAGAACCTCCTTCCTGCCCCTGCGATCAGCCTCGAAGTGAATGGAGCTCAGAGCCTTTACATTGCGCCAGATTCTGTCGAATTCCTTAGTCTACTGGGCACCGAATATACAGGTTACTTCGACTCCATCAACTTCAATTGGAAACGCCTTGCAGGCGCGAAGGTATTACAGGTCGAAGGGATGGATCCATACGCTTACGTCGACCTCATTGCGAAAACCGTGTCTGGCAACTACCTCGACCATGGCATTCGGGTTAATTCAGTATTCACCAGTTATCGCATCTCTGCAGCCGACTTTTCGCAACGTCTCGGAGATTTTGCTGGACCAGTGGACGTTTCGAAGTCATTCCTTACGGTCAGGCTCGTTCCTGTTGAGTCCACAGAGTCCGAAACCGTAGAAATCCCCTTCCTGGCGAACTATTTTGGGGAGGATTTCACAGATAAAGATTCTTAGTAAGCCTTTCGCACTCTCACAGACGCCGGTTTGACAACTGTTATTCAGTTGGGCCAATAATTGTGCCGCCAATGATGCGACAAATGGCATTGACATACGCTCCCAGTCTAGCTTCGCGAGATCTATCAAGAAGCGGCCTAAGGCAGACATTATCGATCTTTCTGATAGCAAAGGTGTTGGCCTCCCAGAACAATTCCACCCCTCTGCGCCTCCTACTGCAGGCAGCGACGATGTCATCAAATCGTACATCCTCCCAGGAAACAAAACCGGCGTCGTAAGTAGGATCGATCAAAAATACTTTGACTTGACAATGACAGCGCGTTTAGATGTTTGTCGGCTCGTTCTCCCCTGGTAATTTTGACCGATTCCAAAGCGACACTGTCGCAGCTATCACTGCATTCAAGGCGGCAGGCGTCAGCCAGCTCTTGATCGATTTGACAAACAATGGGGGTCCGGATTCCTACACCTCATTCCTGGTTCAAGGCATCTGATTTCTATCCTTGTCCTTCAGGCGGTTACGTGTGTCTTGGACAATTCCTGCACCAATATCTTGCTGGTTCGCAAATTGGCTACCCGTAATATTTATCTTGGATCCTACCGTCAGAGCAGGAATCCTTATGACTTCCTAAATCCAGCGGATTCCAGTCGACCCAGCGAGGTAATCTTCTAGCGCGGAAGGTCGTGGCTGCCCATGTCGCCATGGGCGACGACGATGTTTCGACGTTCTACAGCCCTGCAAACTGTAGGCTTCTTTCATCTTCCTGGAACCGGATGCTAAGGATTCTTCGTAGGGGCTTTCTTGAACGGCACGATTTTTCCGAACACATACAACTACGACGAGCCAGTTTCTCCGCTCGTGGTAAATGGGGTGTTCGATCCGACATCCCAGCGCTTCCACGTACGTGTTTTTTACATATTCTCATGTAATCAGGCTTTGGACATCCGTGGAAGGACACTTGCGAATTCTCGTTTTCACAACCTATCCCTGAAACCCCACCATTCGATCTGAGGTTTGTCCAGTGTTCAATGTTGGTTCGGCGGATCTTTAAAAATTTGACCCGTGCTCTATCCCCTAATCCAGCAAGGTCGCGATTGGTAAGTCTCTGTCTTGCCTCGAAGCCATCACGCTGATTGCGTTGAAATGTCTTTTCCCCAGTATCTAATGGAAACTGTGCTTCTACTTGCGCTATGTTCAGCACTTTGATGAACGAGAGGCACGGCACCAAAATAGCTGTGTTCGGCGGAAAACCGAGCGAGCAGATGGAGTTCAAAGGCATGGCAGGTAACCAGGTGCTTGAGTGGTTCGACCTCGACACGGAGATCAAGTCAGTCGGTCTGAAGGATGTAAGTCTATTTCTGCAAAATGGATTATTTGCACAACTATTCAAACATTTCCCATAGGATCCTTTGGCACCTCCTGACCTGTGAGTAAATCTTAAGCTTTATGTCACGCATGGTCTTAGTCTATGTTGCTTAACCAGAATTGTTAACTCCAACTTCCGGTGAGTGTTGTCTTTCTCGACATCTTGTCAGTTAGTCATGCCGCCCTTGCCCTCCACAGCCACAACTGGCGTACTGGTTCGTTGCATTGACCTCGAGCAGCTTCAGAGTGTCCTCAATCTCCCTCCCTTAGCTTGGAGTTTCCTGGACGAAAGCAAGCCTATTGGTGCGTTGGTGCTTAGCCTGCTTTGAAGATCAATCCTGATCTCGACGTGCTTCATCAGCCTATCTTTCAGAGTTGCCCTTATGTAAGACCCATCGCAGCCTTTCCAGCCTTAGATGGCGAACTAATTGAAATAGTCCGTTTTCCGTACACAATAGATACGTACAACAATCCACAGAACCTGTGGACCTTCGCGTACGTCGTCGCTTATGTCGTCAAGTGGTCGCATCTTACGGGCGTTCTTCCAGCGCCTCTAAACTGTTTACATGAACTGTGGCTATCAAGCCGCCCGTGTCGCCCGCAGAATTTGTATTCCCTCGCTCCTGTGTTTCATTCAATTCGTTGTCAGTGCAGTCAAACATTACACGATCCTGCTCCAAACAAATGAAATTCGCAGGGAAGTGGGGATATCTACCCCCCCCAGTCGCAACCTACCTCTCTTTTACGTGGATATAAAAGATTTTCCGCGCTTTGTCGCTATGTGTTGATGACTGACTTCACCGGACGATACTCTACGAGACTATTCTTTGAGAGACAGGGGCTGCGGAAAGTGCCGAAAGGACTCCGAATAAGGAAGGCGCTGCGAGTTTCTCCCGGGCCGAGACAAGATCGACGCTCCTTCCGCTCACCCATCACAATCATATCACAATGGCTCAACTGTGCTCTTCTAAACGCTTCGTACACAAACGAAATCAATTACGTTCATCGCAGCCTCTGGATCCGCATGAACGCATGGACAGCGCTTATTTTCGCTCTGGACGGGGTTGCCTTGCATTTGAATATGGTCGTCGTTTCTCGCGGCGGTCGTGTCACCAACCCGGCAGTCCGCAGAGCACATGGGCCTCAGTTCAGCCGTGCTTGGAGATGGTGATCCTATAAATGCCAGCGTTCTGAGTAATGTGGTGGCAGTTTTCTCCATCCCACGACGTTCTTTCCAACTCACATTCTTTTCTCTGACAAACTCTTATACCAGCGTTTTGGGGGCAACAATGGTGTCTCTACGCCGCCTTCTACCCTTATTCGTCGCTCCTTTACTTTCGGCTGCAGCTCCTCAGGCTATCCCTGCTCCTGTTGAAACGGACCCATGTGCTAAGATTGCCTGGAAGACGTACATGGACCCGGCAGATGCACTGGCGTGCTACAAATCATTCCCATTCGATGAAAACCTTCGTCAAAATATCCTTACTAACGTAGCCCGCGTGTTCGACTTCTTCACATTCGAGAACTACTATCTGGACTCCCCAGTGCCTTTCCAAGACTCTACGGTTGACATTCGGGCGACGATAGCCAGGCTGAACACGACAAAGTTCGAGGTTGGTGGGTTTTGCCGTAGGTCATATAATTGGTTCCTCATCCATAATTCTGCATCAGACGGATTACGATTTCAACAAGGCTGTGTACGATTTTATCAACCAACTTAATGACGGGCACACTCGTACGTCGACTGTTGCATATCCTCCCAATCCTGACTCTATTTTGTTGTCAGGCTACATTCCCAACTGTTATACCGTTTTCCAGAATGTCAACCCTGCGCCAATTATCGATCTCGAAATTAATGGCGTTCAAGGCATCCACATTGCTCCTGATGTTGTCGCTGTCGTCGACGAAATCGGATATTGGTTTAAGGAATACTTCGACTCCATCGAATTCAATTGGCAACGCCTCGCTGGTGCTCGATTGGTCGAAGTTGAGGGCATGGATCCGTACGCATACGTCGACCACATCGCCACAACAGTCTCCGGAAATCACCTCGATCACGGCATCCGCGTCAACTCGGTGTACACAAGCTACCGTGTTTCTGGCATCGGCTTCACACAGCGCATGGGGGACTTCGCTCAATCTTTGGACATCACGAAGACCCACCTTAAAGTCAGACTCGTGCTTGCGAACTCGACAGAGGTTGAGGAGGTTGATATTCCTTTTGCCGCATATTACACAGGCAGAAACTTCGACGACAAGGTTTCATAGTAAGATTTGTAGCATTGGTTTGATATTCGCATCGACGCTAATCTTAAATGCCTAGCTGGACAAACAATTGTCTCGCTCGCGAAGAAACGAACGGCGTCGACCTGAATGTCATGACCAACCAAACAAACATCACCGTCACCAGGTCTATTCCCCCTCCAGACTTCAGGAAAGAGCCCAGAGCCGACATCATCGACCTCTCGTTCAACAACCCAGTCCCTCTTCCGAAAGCATTCCTTCCTGATGCTACGCCTATGCCTGGCACCTCTGCTATCATCAAACCCTATCTGCTCCCCGACAATGAGACCGGTGTCGTGAGTAGCCTTCCTAGAAGAGAGCGGACCTAACTGTTCTATTTATAGATCTTCATTGGGTCATTCGTGCCTTGGGATTTCATCAGTTTCCAACAAGATATTGTCACTGGTATCACTGCGCTGAAGGAGGCTGGTGCCACGAAGCTTCTCATCGACTTGACGAATAATGGAGGTAATTGGATCTTTTTATCTCAGCGTCGCTCGTGCGTTAATCACCGTCCAACTTCATACAGGCGGATACATTTGTCTGGGCCAGTTCCTGCACAACTACCTTGTGGGCTCGCAGCTCGATTACCCGTAAGATTCGAGCGCTTAACGGCTAGTAGGTGACTGATGGCCACCTGTTCGTCCCAGTGGGTTTCAATCCACCCAACGCGCTGGACCTCTTGCGCGGAAGATGGTGGCTGCCCATGTTGCTCTTGGACACGAGGCCATCCGGACTTTCTTCAACCCAACCCAATGTAAGGACGCTATTTCTACGTTTGCGATCACGGTTGAATTAATTGTTCCTTCTAGGGGCGTTCTTGAATGGAACCAGGATGCCCATGAGCTACAACTACTATGAGCCGGTCGTTGAGCTGGAATTAAATGGTCAGGCAGATCTTACTTCCCAGCGCTTCCATGTCAGTACCCTTTGTTTATCGTCAAAATCTGCCTTCTCTTCCATCTCAACTGATTTGGCTTCTAGGACACCTGCGCGTTCGCTCAGCCGATTCCTGATGTTCCACCGTTCGATCTAAGGTATGTAAGTTCTTTAAATTCTCAGCAGTACATTCTCATCGAAGTTCTTGGCCGACAGCAAAATCGCTATCGGTAAGCAGAAAGTTTGCATCCAAGGATTTGCGATTTTAGATGCAGCAGTATGCCGGAACTCCTGCTGATTTCTCTTGTCTAGTGACCAACGGTGCCTGCTCCTCAACCTGCGCGATGTTTAGCACGGCGATGAACGAACGATATGGTACGAAAATCGCGGTGTTTGGCGGACCAAAAGACAAGGACATGGAGTTCAAGAGCATGGCGGGCAACCAGGTGCTTGAGTGGCGCGATCTCGACACAGAAATCAAATCTGTTGGTCTGAAAAACGTGAGTTTCAAGCTTTTCATTTATCTCTCTCGAAATACGTGTATGCCTCACTACCTGTTCTGACCAATTATCATCCAGGATGCTTTGGCCCCTCCCGACTTGTGAGTTTGAAACTTTGAACCGCAGCTTTTTTGGTTGTCATTGATGTCGCATTTGGCTGCAATCATTATCAGCCTTGTCAACGCCAATTTCCGGTAAGCGTTGTTTGCATTCGTGTTTCTGCACATCTCACCATCGTACTCGCCTCACACGACACCCTCTCAATTTCTATCCGCAGACACAATTGGCGCACTGGTGCGATCTTTCCCGTCCCTTGGCCTTCTATAACTCGTCTAACGCTCGTTTAATAGCATATAGCTGGATAAATAAGAGTGAGCCCATAGGTAAGCGTCTAAGCGCTCGCTTGTCTTACACTGGGGAGACTCATCTGACACAATCCTTGCCGTTTTTCGACAGCGTACCTGTCATCGCGTCCCACGTGTAAGTTGCCCCTCCTGGTCTAGGGACATCGAGGAGTCCTTGGTTGACGCCAACCTTTCGGTTCAGTCCGCTTCCCATACACCATCGACACCTACACCAACCCACAGAACCTGTGGACTTTCGCGTACGTCTTACTAATTCCGTTTCCTGAGTAGAGTTTCATTTCAGTTCCTTCTGGCAGGGCTTCCAAACTATTCGACTGAAAGAAGCAACTCGTCCGAACAATCGTATCAATAACTGTATTCTAATCCAGTATAATCACCTAGCTTCTGGACACGACGCTCTTTGGAATCAATCGAAACGTAACTGTCATAGTTGGAAGATAGTTGACTTCCCCTCCCGTTTTCAAGGTCAACTCTAATCCTGAGCTGTCCTCCCGCGAAAGACGGGCATTTGTGACTTGGCTGGTTGTCCGAAAGTATGATGCTCAATTTTTATTTAGATATTTTGAGTCTGACCTTTGGTCCTTCACCTCGAGGTCGTTAGCCGGCCAGAGCCGGCTTTCCTCCTACCTGCTGTATAATTTCCCGAATGTCGAGGGTATCCACCTTCTAGCAGCTTCTCCACCCCCGATGTCGCAACAGACACCTTCCAAACCCCGCTGGAGTGCCCACATTTGGTTTCTTGTTTGCGGCTCGACGCCAGAGCGGTGATGAAGGACTATAATTATCCTTACTCGTTGACCTCGACGCCTGCAGGTAAAAATGCTGCTCAAAAATTCGGCATGTTCTCCGCGTTGCTCTCGCGTTCAGGTTTGTGTGCACTCAGCAAAACGTGCATCAGAGTGGGTATTGGCACTGGATACCGGGAACAAGACAATTTATGTTTTTCGGTGATCCGGGTGAAGTGGCTGAGATGCGATCGGAGTGACCAAATTTGGTGTGCTGTATTGAAAGACGCGTCCCTGTCTGATCCTCGCGCCGAATGTTCAAATTCAATCCTGACCTTCCCCAAGTTGAACTCGTGCAGGTGTATATAACGGCTGGCCCGTTCTTCGCTTTCCTCCTTCTTCCTTCGCTCTTCGTCTGCGCTTTCTTTGTTTCTCTTCCAATGATGGACCTCACTTCCCCACTCAGCCCGCCTATCACGCCTGGCGCAAGAACTGTGCCAAGGAAAGCCAGCGCAAAAAATCTGAACAGCGCACTGTCGCCCCAAGGTGCTCGTCCAAAAGCCCGTCCCCGTCCTGAGCGTCCCAAGACCATCCATGAGTCACCATCCTCGAAGAAAACGAAGGGTAGCCCTGGTCGAGGCCTCACCGTGCTCATCCAGGATGGGATGTCGCTACCGCAATCGATACAGAGCGCGCCTGTGAAGACCCTTAGACCTCTTCCGAGCGTTCCAGTTCCTCCTCTTCCAACCGCCAGCGCCGTAACCTTTTCGACACCGTCGACCTCACTCGCGACCTCAAGTAGCAGTGCCGGGGTCGCGGATCAGCAGACGCCTCGGCGTGCACTCCGACCATTACCATGCCCGCCCCCCGCCCTAAATCTACCCCCCGTAACGCCGCCCAGATATACGAACTCACCCTCTCCTCCTTCCACAGAGCGCCCCCGTGCCCCAGCCGTAAAGCCACTACCCATCCCCGTTCTCAAAGTCGAGCCGCTACGGCTGTCACGCCACGCGCCCTCGCAATCGCTTCCGTGTAGTGGCAGCCCGCTCCTCGGGAGCTTGGACACACCAATACCATCGCCGCGGTCGCGAACACCACCGCCCTCCCTTCCCCCACCTGTTCCAGAGAAACCGACGCGCTTTACTTTCACGCATGCCAGGGATTGCTCGCGCGACGAGGTGTTGTCAGATCTTCTTGAGCCGATCAAAGTGCCGGCGCTGTCCCCTGAAGCACCGACGACACAGCGTATTATCCTCAGCCAGTATCAGGCCCTTGACGACTCGGACCAGGTAAGCGAAGACGAGGACGAGGACGTTTTCGGAGATATGGTGACGTACAGCAGGGGGAAAGAGGACGAGGGAGCGGATTATTCCTGGATACTGTCCAACAGGATACTTTACCGACAGATGTCACCCTCAGCCGAGGACAGCAGCAAGTGGGTGCGCGAGAAGAAGGGTCGACGAATAACGGAGCAGGACTACGAGAATATTCTGAACGCCTTGAGGTCCCTATAGCCTTCAGCGCTGCAGCGCCTATCTTTTCCCTTCTCTTTAGACTTCGATATGACATTTGACACATCTTCCCGCATTTGTATTCCTCTACAGGCATTTACAACGGATAATACCCCCCTACCACATACATTAGAATCGAGAACTAACGATCTTTACTGGCATTTTTTGTACTTCTAGGCATTTGCACCAATGTGGATAGCCAAATTTCCTGGGACATTATTTATGTAACTTCCTGGCTGAGGGTTCCTTCTCTGTCACGAATCTGTCAGTTCCAACGAGTGACAGCGCCAATCCCTTGGCCTTAGGATGTTTTGTACTCCTATGATGTTGAGCTGGGCGCTTGATCCTAATTAACCCTTAACGCCCATTTTAAATTCCAACCAGCAACGCTCCTTTTGCTCGTAGGAGACACAGTCAACTACCGCTTCAGGCATCCTCCTCGTCCGCCTCCTCGCCTGTACTTGATAAATATGGACCCGCGCCCGTGTTTTAAATTTCCCGATATCTCTGTTCGATAATCGATTCAGGCAGCAATAAATCTAGCTTTGATGGAAGGGTGCAGCCACAGGGCGCCTTTGCAGCTTTCGACTCGCCAGGGCGTAGACAAGACAGTATTTGATAACCGGGATCTTGGTAAGGGGCTGCTTTAGGATCTGGAAGGCGGTGCTTGTCGTCACGAGGGGCAAGTCAACAGAAATGATGACGACTGAGCTCAAGTCCAACGTTTTAACAGGGCTTAACGTTTCGGTCCCGGGCCAGACGGTGCAGTGCACTCGTTGTGCCTTTGCGTTGCACGATTTTCACAGAGCATATCATTTTGTAGGAGGAATTTGAATATTTCGATTAGCTGGGGCTACTGGAACCGTGAAATCCTGTCAGATGAGCTGAAATACCAAGTCCGAACGTAGGTCTCCTCGCTCCTTTCCTCCATATTTAAAATCTTCGCAGTCAGCCGGTCGGGGTGCAATAGAGCTGTGCCGCCATTTCGAGCTTCGAGCTTGACTAGTGCACCCAATAATACGCGGGTGGTCGGCCATGCCGCACCCACGCACGAACCACGAACTGCATGCACCGTGCATCGTAGGCAAGGGCTTCGGGACTAAAGTGTCAACGGAATTACGACCTCGAGGTGGGCTCTGGTACCCTTCCGGCCGGAGGCTCCTTGGTGTAAGGAGGCGAGGCGAATGACTTCTCGAAGATATTCTTGGCTGCTGGCGGAGTCAAAGCTTCTTAGGTCATATTTTTAGAAGAAGGTACGAGGAGACTCACCGAATGGTCTTTCACGAGTTCTGCTCTTCCCCGCATTGTCGTATTCTGAGGTGGTGGCTGAGGTGCACAGCCCCTTTTCGTTGACCTTCCGACTTCTCAGCGCTGGGTCCAATATGTGGAATTGGTGGGTGAAGACACATCACCTCGTCTCCAACATCTCACTTGTGAACACCCAGGAAATAACGGCACCAAGATTCTCATTCAGAAGTTCTGTCGACACAAGAAGAAGAATTACCGACTTCTCCTTTTGAGTCCTCGTCCCACTTTCGCTGACCACTAGGACTGTCCCACGTGCACGATGTCCATGATTCGATGGAAACGACGCTCGGACCAGGCGCATACAGTCCAGACAGCATATCTCCTTACACCTCGCGGAAAATTCTAGAAAAAGGGTGGGGCTGTTGGGGACGCACGAGGGGTCTCCTTGACGGAGGATCGCTATATCTTGAGCAGACAAAGGAGTGAATCGGCCACGAGGCAAGCCCAGTTTCACAAACGTGAAAACGAGATGATATTAAGAGAGCCGGTCGTCTCTCCCCTGTATTCCACCCCGTGGCCGAATCGGGAGAACGCCAGAATATGTCGAAGAGGGCTGATGACCATTGTGGATGGTGGTGGTTGTGAGAAGAGATTGGTGGCCGTTGTTTGGCTGCCACGCGCGCCAAAGCCAACGCACCTTTCCCTTTCCTCATCACCACCCTCGCCGTCGCCGCGACATATGTCGGGCAAGGCTCCTCCAAAAGGACCGAGGGCCTTGCTAGGCACCCATGGAGGTCAATCTGGGCCCCCTTCTTCGTCCTCAGCATCGTCCTTGGCACCTCACAACTCCCAACAACATCCACAACCACCAAAAGGTGCCTCGGGCTCCCTTCCCTTGACCCCGAATAGCAGGATTGGAGCGACGCCGCCGACGGGTCCTCGTAGTCTGCAAGCCAACAACCATGCTCGACTACCGCCTCCAGGGCCAAAACACCTGATGAATGGCCACACAGGGTACTCAAACTCTGGGCCTCCAAATGGCGTCGCACCCCACGGCCTGCAAGGTAATCGCAATCCAATATCAATCAAGGGTAAAAAGCGGGATGTTGGTCTAAGTGCCGAGGTAAATGCTCGTTTCACTTTGGTAAGGCAAAATGGCTAATTTAGCGCTCATCCCTCATTTTCGCATCCTCATATTAGAGCAATCACAGCTGGCAGTCATCTCGTCCCCAGACAAATGGATGGCCGGATACGAGTACTAACGAAGGAAGTAGTGGAGGTAGTGGTGCATCTAGCAGTAGTATGGGGCACAAGATTTCAACATCTGCGGCAACTTCTCCAGCTGCTGTACCTGTACGACCAGGAGAATTAAAGCAAGACCGGCCAGCAGTACACATATCCATGCAAAATCGGAATGGCGCTCGTGATCGGCCTTCTCTTCTCTCAGAATCATCTCAGCCTCCACCTCCGAGGGATGAACCCCCTCCACCACCACCGCCAAGCCAACCGCCGCCACCACCACCACCACCACCTGAGGAAGCGAAGCCTCCAACGTCGTTACCTCCCCCACTTCCTCCAGCAGAATCACGTCCGCCGCCACCACCTCCAGAATCGAAACCTCCGCCTCCTCCGCCTCCGCCTCAACCACCAACCTCCTCTCCTCCACCTCTTCCTCCGTCAACATCACCTCCAAAGTTGCCGCCTCCTCCCCTTCCGTCAGATCCTCCTCCTCCACCACCGCACACTTCAGAGCCGCCCACCCCACCACCACCACCTCCGGTATTCGTACCTGAACCTCCCCCACCTGCCTCAACGCCCGCGCCTCTACCACCCTCAGCCCCAGCATCAATACCACCTCCAATACCAGTACCCGTACTTGCTGTACCGTCGGCGCCACCAGCTTCCGTACCGTCACCAGTGACGCCAGCTGCACCGACACCGACACCGGCCTTGCGATTACCGCCCGTGGAAAAGCAGAGAGCACCGTCGCCGAGAAATGTGCCTCCACCTCGACCATCTTCAAACGAACACCATGCCCTTCCTAGACGTCCTCGGTCTCCACCCTCTTGGAATCCCTCTTCGCGGCCCCGGGATTCCTCTCGTGAATCGTCAAGATACAGACACTCGGACTCGCGACACTCGGACTCGCGACACTTGGAGTCGCGATTTTCGGACTCAAGGCATTCAGAATCCCGGCATTCAGAACCAGAACCAGAGCCGAAGAAACTCTACTCGTTGCCACCTCTTCCAGCATGGCCGCCTCCTCGGTCTGAACATCCCGAAGGGCTGAGATCCTTCAAGGTTCTCTACGATCCAGCGGTCGACAATCCTTTGGCGGCTTCATCCGGTCATATTCCGCAGAAATACCCTGTTCTCCTTCCACCAGCCCATTATCGTGGACTGATCGACCATATTCGGAAGCATGGTAGCCCATCCGTTGTTCAAGAGCGAATACGAGGGAAGGGAAAGGGCAAAGAATCTTTACTCCGGTTTGAAGGCGAAGTCATGAGTGTCATTGATCCTGATGACGGCACCAGGGAGGAAGTGGTCGTGGTCAAGGACCCACGCAAGAATAAGGACAAGGAGTTCAGACCGCCATCGTCCTTTCGGGTGCCAAGAAACGATCTCATTGAGGTGCGATACGAGGTAAGCCCTTTTTTACTGTTGCAATTCTCTATCAAATCATTTCCATCCAGTTCGATGAGAATTCCACGGGCCCACCTCCACCTACGTCTATCCTTCTCACCGGCGTGTCTCCTTTCACATCGAACACGAATCTCCGTCGACATTTCTCGCAGTTTGGGACAGTTCTCTCGTTTGAGCCACAGATCGATAAAGAGAACGGCAGCGCCTTGGGAATCTTCTCTATCAAATTCCAGTTGCATGAGGAGGCAAAAAGGTGTTTGGAGAAGGAAAATGGGAAGCGAGGGGGCCTCGGAGCTGGCATACCCTTGAAGCTGGGGGAGGTCGAGGAATGGCGCGTAGTTTACGATGGGGATGGGTCGAGGTTAAAGGCTGTTATGAAGGAGCTCGATGAGAGGAGGAAGAGGGACAGAGAGGACAAGCGACGCAACAACTTGCCCAATGGCATTTCCAGCGCGACCCCGAGCAGTCACAGCGTTGGTGGGAATGCTGGCACCCCTCTTTCTGGGATCTCCAGCCCTGCTCCGCGTAAAGGCCCTCGGGGACAGGATGGCAACGACCACCGTCGGCCGCACGGGCAATCTTCCAGCTCGAAGCCGCACGCCCTTCCTGCTAAACCGATCGTTGTCCTTGTGAAGGAAGTAGACAAGGTCGCGGAGAAGCTAGCCAGAGCCCGTGCGGATGCCCAGCAGCGTACCACGACTAAGAGGGCGATGATGCAAAGTAGCTCGCGTGGAAGGAACGTTCTGCAGAATAAGTATGCCGCGTACAAGGCGTCGCCGATGAACATCTCTCGGTCACCTTCACCGTCATCCGATCGGAAGCCTATGGCTGCAGCTCAGCACAAGTCAGCTGCCGACCGCGAGAAGGAGCGACTGGAAGTCACGCGAGCGCTGGCGAAGAACGGGCACGAGCATGTCAAGGTGCAAGGAAGCGCGCAGCTCGTTGCGTCTGTCGGTGATGAGGCGGTAAAGGCGTTCTTTGAGGGTTTTGCGGTGGACAAGGTGCGTTCTTTGTGTTTTTATTTTCGATTGACTACTAGACAAAGAATGCTTGGACTCTTTGCAGGTTCTGCGGGATCATACTGGTATATATGTGACATTTACGACCTCTGGCGTGGCTCATCGTGCCACCACCGTCCTTGGCACGAAACAACTAGGCTTTCAGTCCGTTACCCTCTCTGCACATTCGGCACCTGCGTACAAGGAGGCCAGCGAGAAGACACATTGGACCGAGACTGAATTAGTTGCAGAGGCGCGGAAGATGATCCTGGAGGAGCTAAAGGGTCTATTGGAGAAGGACATCTCTGAGCGGGTTGTTGGGCAAGACTTGAAGAAATTGATCGTGGAGGAGAAGATTAAAGGGGCGAGTGCGGTGCAACAGGAGGACAAGCCACTGGAGAAGAAGGGGCTGAAGGGACTTTCTTTCAAGAAGAAAAAGGAGGAGGATGTTTCCGTGGAACAGGAGCCGGAGAAGGAGAAGCAAGAGGTGGCTGAGGAAGAGGAGCAAGAGGTGGAGCCGGAGGTGGAGGTGGAGAGACCGAAGAAGAGGCGAAAGACGGAGGTTGTGGCCAAGAAGTCGCGCAGGGTTATCGACGATGAGGACCTCGAATCGGAAGAAGAAGATGAGGCCGACACTGCTCGTCTGGCCGCTATCGAATCGGAGGCTGCACTCAAACGGGCCGTTTCAGAGGACAGGGACGAAGAGGAGGAGCCTGTCAAGAAGAAACAGAAAATCCAGGAGATTATCCCGGCGAAAGGGAAGAAAGCGTCCAAGAAGGCGAAGAAGGAAGTGGAGCCAGTCGACCAAGTCATTTTGGGCGAATCGGAGTCGTTCGAATCGCCTGTGGTCGCGCAACTGCGGTTGGATGCCACTGCTGACTCTTCTCGAACGCCATCGCGCTCGCCTTCGCCTGTGCCTGTACGAGAGCCCAAGCGCCGGAAACGCGAACCAACACCCCCAAGTCTGCCTACACCTCCTCCCGACCCTGTGGGCTTGGGTCTATGTGAAGATGATGAGGACCTCTATTACGCCAAACTTGCCCTCTCGGGTGAAGTTCCTGAAGAAGAGAAGCCGCAGCCGCCTCCCTCGACCTCCGACATTCCTACGTTCCGGAAGCACCTCACTGGCAGCGCTCGTACTGAGGGTTACTACAAGATCACCCACGCCGAGAAGGCCGCGTATGTTGCCCAGTATCAAGCGCGTGCAGCTAACACCGGAGTACCGCCGCCGATTGTGGACGAGCCTCAACCCCAACACGTTACATCTTCTCGGTCGAACCGTGCCAACGCGAGACGGCGTGCCCAGGGCCTGGAAGAGATTAACCAAGTGCAACGAGCCGTAGCCTTGTCCAAGGGCGAGACCGCAGCGAACGAGTTGACCTTCAAGTTCAACCAGCTCCAGACTCGGAAGAAGCATCTGCGGTTTGCCCGTTCCCCCATTCACGACTGGGGCCTGTACGCCATGGAGAAGATCTCGCGGGGCGAGATGGTCATCGAATACGTAGGCGAGATCATCAGAGCCCAGGTGGCTGAGAAGCGGGAGAAGGCATACGAGCGACAGGGTATTGGCAGCAGTTACCTCTTTCGTATCGACGAGGACCTTGTGGTGGATGCTACGAAGAAGGGCAACCTTGGGTGCGTCGTTGCTTATATTCGTTCCTCTATGTTTACATATGCTTACGCACTTTCCGTTAGGCGCCTTATCAATCACTCCTGTGACCCTAACTGCACAGCGAAAATCATCACGATCAGCGGGGAGAAGAAGATCGTCATCTACGCTAAACAGGAGATCGAGTTGGGCGATGAAATCACTTACGGTGCGTCTCTAAAAGCTAACCTTTGTGGCTGTTCCTTGACCGATGACGCACGCAGACTATCACTTCCCTTTCGAGCAGGACAAGATCCCATGTTTGTGCGGCTCTGCCAAGTGCCGCGGATTTTTGAACTAGATTCTTTATAATTCACGACATCTTTATATTTTTTCCAGCGGTATACCCTGCTCTCCTTTTCCTCTCATCGTTGTTCCTCACATTGCATATCGAGCTATGTATTGTTTTTATCGCCGAATGGTATTCACCACGCATCATCTGTTGAATAGTCAATCATCTTGTAATTTTTAGCATCGTCTGTTCTGGATGTTTGATTGCATGTAGCCCAGAAGCGCTCAATGGTTCATGAACGCTGTGGATTATTCTACAAAGGAGGCGGAAGAGAACGGATGTGGTCGAGACCCGACTCGAGCATCCGAGACCGATACAGCCATCCTTACGTCATCGAGGTCAGCAGTCTCATCTGCGTCCTATAAAGTAACATTTTCCACAGCGAGTCAACCACGAACGTACATGCCTCACAAAGCACCATATTCCACTCTCAATGACGACGAGGCTCTCAGAGCACCCAGCCGCGGCATCTGGGGTTGGCTCGAGTCCTTGTGGTCAAGCGTCTACATTGTGCAATGGTTCCGAGCGCCTATTCTCCCGAGAGGCCCTTGGGAAACCATCTATGGATTCAGACCAATACCGAAGAGGCGAGTCCTTAGCTCTAAAAATGCAGGAAAACCCTCTAAGTTCTTTCAACAATCTAGCAAGCTACCATAATTATAACCAATTTCTTTCTTTTGCCCTTTGTTTGTCACGTTTTTCCATCGGATTCTTGTCAAATAAAAACAAACTGCCCCAGAGAGGATCGAACTCTCGATCTCCCGATGGTTGCATAAGTGCCATAACAGTCGGACGCCTTAACCAGCTGGGCCATGGAGCAATGAAAAAGCATGATATTTGACCATTATATTCATCGGAAATACCTCTCGCTGTTCGTAATTCACACAATTAGCCAGCGTTCCTTCGATAATTCTGCACCACGGAGATTATACACTTGAGCTGAACTTGAGAGTGCCATGCACAGTTCCAGAGGACAATGAGCAATAGAGTCACTTCCGCCGTATGATGCAGCTCCGAGGATCGGTCTAAAGAAAAGACCTCTCTACGGATTCAGCTCAGCCCGAGATCTTGAAATAGCCTCAAAATGCACCTCGCTACGAATAAGACGGTGGGCTTCTTCTTTGCTTTGTATGCCAGCTCCGCGACTCAAATCTTTTCGCTTCCTCTAGTAGAAATAAACGACGGGTTCTCTGCTTCAAATAACTAGGAGCAGTTCACATGTCAGTTGGGAGTACCGTGTGGTTTGTTCTTCATTTAGAACGGAGACGTTGGGCTGCGCGCTAGCATCGCTCATCCTCGGAGACCGGAGTGTAAGAAAGTGTCAACAATGATATCAATGGATCTTAGAGGGACTAGTACGGCGGGAATTACGTACCCGAGTCGGCCTCATACGTAGAAGTAGTATGGAAGGATTGGATTTCTGGGCGCCTAGTTGAGATTCAAGGAATTTACAGGCTAGGTGGGCCCTCCGAGATGAACACCCACAGCCGGCTACTACTTTGGGCCGTCAGGTGGCTAACACCCCACATATATCTCCTACCAAACGTTGGCCAGTGTAGGAGAGCTTAGCATCAACAAACGTTGAGTTCGGACCCGTTGCGCCACGAGCAAGTCTATCCGCGTCATGAGAAAAAGGGGGCTATCCACTCTGAAATCCGAGAAACGTCAGCAGACCCATATAACGAGAATTCGAACGGAATTATCAACATATAACGCTCACGGAATATTGAATAGTGCTCTGGACCACAAACTGTCAGTCACGGTGCGAGCGGTCCGTCAAACGTCTAAATTTAGGGTGAAACCCTTCGTCACCGCGTTGGTCATCTCACGATCCAGAGCTGCTGTCATTGGCAGGCTATAGACTCTGTCTACAGAGAAAATTGGGTCCCCCACTCTTTCTCTCATCGCGTTTTCGGCTGATTACGCTGACGCAACGGTCGGACGAGAAATGATGGGGAAGGTGATTGACAGATCCCGATCGGGTTTGTGGAACCCTGTGTGTCCTTGCTTGGCTTCCTTAAATTTAAAACTCCGTTTCTGTGCAATATACATCCTTCAGAAGGATTATTCACGAAATAACATTAAAATGGTTTTAGTAAATCAATAAAACGCTCAGAACCAATGACATGCAGTTATGCGACTTAAAAAACCCAAATTAGATCAGGAACCCGAAATGTACCCGAACCTCTCCCGATTTGGCGTGTGGCGCAGAGGGCTATCTTCGAATCATGAACGCGTCGTTCTCTTGATAAATTTCAGACATGTCGATAAATAAAAATGTGGAAAATGTGCCCGAATGGCGTTCATTCGCCTGAGATTAGATAGTAGACGAAGCTCCTGTTACAGTTTGACGTGAGCTACGACCTCAGTTTGACATAATCCTGCCTGATGCCCATCACTATGAATTTTCGCAAATAGCCTGCCGAGGTGCCGTGCTGGCAAGGTTCCCACCGTTCCCCACAACCCAGTGGTGCCCGCGAGGTTGGAATTGCAAACCATGTCTCATTTCCAGTCACATACGCGTCGTTGGTCTCTACAACGCGCCAGTACTAGCAGACCACCTGCCTGAAGCTTGCGACCTCGCCAGAACGGCTAGACGAACCACAGATCCTCCGGCAACCTATGCGCCGTAGTTGCGTTGCGAAATCTTCAGATTGAGGCAAACGACGGAGCTCTGCTTACCTCCGTGATTTCAGTAAGTGCCCAAATACGCCTTTTATTTATCTGAAAGGATCTACTTCACAACTGAAGAAGACGAACAATGATTCTCTATGAAAACGCGCCGTGTGAAGCATCTGACCCTTCAATCCTTGTCCTAGGAGCCATCACCATCAGGTCCTCGAGAAGTATGATTATCTCTGTGCTATCGGCATCGTTCAATTGTTTTCAAGGAGGAAGACAGTTGCCGACCAGCTGGACCTCAGGTGTGGCCCAAATATATCTCCCTTGATGGTACGGTGTGGGCCGTCGACTGTGGGCAGGAGGACTTCTCGATTGAGTCGAGAAAGGCGACACGGGCCTTGCGATATGATAAATGCCTTTCCCGTTGAGATTGGGTGGCGGAAGAACTCGGTAGTCGACCAAATACGAATTGCCGCATCCTTTCAGGAGAATGAAAGGCAAATAGGCTTCTATTATGGGGTCCGATCACGACTTCTTTCAGGTGGCTGTCCCCGCTCTTTTCCCCATATTTAGTTCCATGTCCTAGTTTCTGGAGACGACCTCTGCCCACTTTGGACTTATCAACAGCGCATCTGAGCGCCCGATTATGGTGTCGCCACTGAAACGATGGAATGATGTTGAAATAGCAATTGATGGCTTGGTACGTTTTTATATCAACACGTCCCGAGAGATTGATGCAACTTCTGAACAACGGCTCCTAATCGCAAGCCAGATCCAGATAGGGAGCGTAACCGATCACCTTGAAGAATGCATGGGGTACATTGCACAGCAAATTCACCATGGAGTTACCCCGAGAGGTCGCTGAAATCATGGCATTGAACAAATGCTACTTACAACGTGCTACTAAGTACAATGGAGAACGTGCCGTTGTTCCAGTTTATACAATAAATTAGGTGTTCCATGCGTATAGTACAGGACGATGAGCAAAGTGGATAGCATCTAGAAAGAGAAAAGATCGTAGATATATGCGCCGAGAGCGTGTGGTATCATGAAAGGAAATGTACGAGTGCAAAGGCGGGGCGTCATGATTGGAGGGTCATGTTCTGGGGCGGTAGCGGTGTACCATTCATTACGTCGAAGCCGGGGATCATCGCATGGTGCATCCTCTTCCGCGGAGGGAGTCCTGGGATGTCCTGGGAGGCATAGTGGCGGTCACTACGATAGTCCATGTATTCTGGAGCACCGACAGGTACCTCGCAAGGATAGCCATTCTCTACAAACAGGGGTCAGATGTTGAATACCTCATCCTGCGTGGAACTAACCATGCATCTGAGGGGTGTGTTCCCATGTCCGTGAGTGCTTCCTCGACCGCACACTCTGGTCCTACCGTCGCCTTCAGTGTTCGATTCGTTTCATGTGCACGCTCTTACTCACCTCCATGTGAGGTATAGGCTCACTGTTATAGAGGGCTTGCCCGTCCGTAGGCCATTCCATAGGCTTTTGCTGCACTCGGGCGTTCATGAACGGGTCCACAGGGTTTCGGACCTCCTATTCCCAACGCTGTGAATATCGCTCATCATGAGGAATTAGCAGCCAACTTACTTCCATGGGATACCGCGGTGGACTGCGGCCATCGCCTGATAATGATGATTTTCTGGACCTCGCGTCTGGGAATATTGTAAGTGATTGCGTGTGGTACGCGGCCAAGTAACCTACCCATGGGTATCTGGTTTTGTGCTAATAGGATGGCCACTGAAATGAATATAAATAGTTAATCGATGAAGCGAGGTCTAGGGTGTATCGACACACTTATGTCATCCCGACGCTTTTCGGCGCTGGCCACCGCCTGACGGGCCTGGCGTTCGATATCAAGGCAAGAAGTGTAACGCATAAAGGCATCTTGTGTCTCCTTCTGCGCCCGCAGAAGGGATGCTCGGGCGGCTTGAAGTGCTTGCTCTAAGAAACCCTGATTGAGACGAAACATCATCGATTCTGGAGCATAACCTTACTGGACGAGCTTGCCTCTGAAGCAAGCCCTTCAGGAGTGCGCAATAGCGGAGATCCGGAGGTCCTAGAGTGCGTCATATGAGCGCTGGCATCATCAGGCATGCGTTCTGGTTCAAAGGTGTGTGAGTGACTCCAAGGCAATGAAGATGCTATGTGACGCGTACCGTTTGGGGGTCTGTGGTCAAGGAAGGATTGGTCTGACGGTTCGGGCGTAAATTCCTCTACGGAGTGTTCTCTGGGGACGTATGGAGCTTCCCCTCCGACGGAGTTGCGTAGACGGGGATTGTGCGGAATCCCAGCAGCCTGTCGCTCGATGAATTTCCGGAGAAACGTAAGCTCGATATCGTCTGCCATAGTGTAGGGGGGCCCTTGGATGTCGCCTTTCTGCATAAGGAGCTCGAGATGCGACATGGTTTTGTCCTTCAACTGTTGGAGCCATTCATGCAACTCCATATGATCCTGATCAGCTCGTGCATCATAGTCCTGCCGTCGTCGCGCCTTCCTCCAGTAAGTTTTCGTCATCTTGAGCGCACGGTTGACTTCGTTGTCGAGGGTGCGGTACCAATCGCTTGCCTGTCGATTAAGTTTCACGGCAAGGACGCCAGGTTGCACCCGCAATTGCAAAACACATCTCCCTTCTCGATCGGGGGGCCCAAGAACGCCCTTCTGGCCCTGATTGCCTCGAGTCGCGCCGCGAGAAACGTTGCCAAGTTCTGGCCATGGTAAGTCATCAGGAGTCGACATGTCGTGGTGGATGGGGAGGGTGGAATGGAAAATAGATGGCGGCACGGTCAAAGAAGGAGAATAGAAATCAGTACGGTCATTAAATGGACCCACCAGGTTCTCCAGTCCATCGGCATTTTAACTGTGGGCCTTCGTTTCGCGGACTCTTTCTGGCGCTTGGTCGCCATCAGATCTCGGTCGTCCGACATTTTGAACACGATGGCCTGAAACGGACCTTAGTAACGTCTGTAACACCCAAGATATCAAAAGCCATCCCCGGAAAGAAAAAAGACGGAATTTATCTTTCACACAGCGCGTTCGCTTCGTCTGCATCACGCCAAACCCCGGAATCCCGACATTTGGGATTTCATAACTGCTCCTTCGCAGAAAACGGGGTAGGTTATGAATAGACTACCTGGCGATTGTTGTCCAGATTCGGATCAAGCGTTCAGCTGCGACCAGCCCGAGCGCATGTAATGCCAATGAGATTCTATATATACACTTGTACATGAGGAAGTAGATGCTAAATGTAACCATTTCACAGATTCCGACGGATTCCTCAATCTGAGATTCTGGGTGAGGCAGCCGTGAATCATCATTCTCGATTCAGGCAGAGAAGCTGACGCCTTGCGCCAGCGGTGCTTCGTCCGAGAAATTGACTAGAAGACGTCGCTTAGAATCATGCAACGCTGTGAACACGAAGAGAAAAGACTCGCTGGTGCAGGCGCTCCATCTTACATACTGCTTCCATGAGTCGCCTCCGGACTCTCGTCCCCTAAGTGAGATGATAAACAACGAATTTGAACCAACAGGTGAACGAATTCGACACACCATCCCGTACTCTGTAGGTTTGGAAATGAGCAAAACAGATTTAGACTTCGCAACGGCTGGCAGTGCTCACCTTATTTCCACCGAAAGCAGCCCCGATCTCTGCCCCGCTGGTGCCAACGTTGACCTATAAACGTGGAATCGGGAACATTTGAGCAGAGGCCAAGAGCAATCGAGGCCGTGGGCTTACATTGACAATGCCTGTGTCCGAGCCGCTAGGCCCTATCCACTTGCCAAGGTTTCTCAGGTCGCGTGTCCAAAGGCTGCTCGACAAGCCCTGAGTTGATAGGAATAATGAGCATTTAAACAGCTGGACAAAGAGTAACAAGGTACCTGAGGAACGCCATTATTCCAGCTAATAGCTTGCTCTAAATCATCGAAGACAGCAACATTGAGGATTGGGGCAAAGGTCTCTGTCTTCCAGATGAGTTCGTCAGTATCTGGTGCTGCTAATCTCGGGATGGCAACTGTAGGTTCCACAAAGTTGCCTGCACTCAGAGGCCCTTCCTTGTACTTGTTACCACCGGTAAGAATCTCAGCTCCCGATGCGCGAAGATGTTGCACCGCTTTGGCATATGTCTCGCAGGCTGAGCGCGAATGGAGCGGCCCGAGTAGCGTCCCATCAACAAGAGGGTCACCAGGAGAAAGTGAACTGTAAAGCTGCTGCAAACGTTCTAAGAACTCCGAGGCGATTTGTCTCTGGAGATACAGCCTTCGGGTCGAAGTGCAGCGCTGGCCTGCCGTGCCCGCGGCACCAAAGAAAACAGCAGGAACGGCAAGAGACAGATCAGCATCAGGCATTATGATGGAAGCTGGAGAACGAGGTATCAATTACTTCGCAATTCCAGAGAGCGAAAAGGGCAAAAAGCACCATTATTCCCGCCTAGTTCCAAGATCACTTTCCCGAATCTTGATGCGACTTTTTCCCCAATATCACGCCCGACGTGTTCGCTGCCAGTGAAAGACACTATTGGAATTATTCATCTTTTCCTTCACGTAACAAAAAAAACGCATAATTACCGAGCTCCACATCGTGGCTCCCAACGACGACCTTTCCAGCTTCCTTGCCCCCCGTAACGAGACTAGCCACAGCACCTGGTATTCCGTTCTTCTCTAGCACATCTGCGATGATTTTGGTAACAGCAATAGAGCATAACGGTGTTGTGGGAGAAGGCTTCCAGATCGTGGCATTTCCCGCAGCCATAGCTAAAGCAAAATTCCTAGATCGAGTTAGACACAAACTGTTAAAAGAATAGAAAAACACATTCACCATCCGTAGACTGCCACAGGGAAATTGAAGGCAGAGAGCACGCCAACGACTCCCAACGGATTGGGGACTACATCGAGATGTGAGTCTGACACGTTTGTTACTTGTCAATCATAACTCTCACCTTCTAGGATGGTGTGACCGGGGCGCTCTGATGCCACGACGCGGCCATTCATCATTCTAGAGAGACCGACAGCGTAATCGCACTGTTGCGATAGCCCTCGATGTCAGACTGAGTCCTGTACTTATCCATGGAAACTCACAATATCTACGAACTCTTGCACCTCTCCAACACCCTCAGTTTTAATTTTCCCCATCTCTAGGGACACAAGGGCGCCGAGGTTTTCACGCTTTTGACAGATTTTAGTTGATCTGCCAGAAAAAAAGTTAGAAGAACTTCCATACCTGGGCCGATAGGGCTTCTCTAATCTGTCTCAGGAGCTCGCCTCGGCGAGGAGCAGGGACGTCTGTGACAGAAAATAACCGCTATCATAGATGTAGCAGGCGCACAATTCGGGAACTCACTTCTAAAGTGAGTGTAGGCCTCACGGGTTCGGTCCAGCGCATCACGAACTTCACCAGGAGTAGCAGTCTTCACCCGGGCGAGTACTTCTCCTGTTGTAGGGCAAACGGACGACATCAGGTCGCCAGAGCCCTTCCACTGTCCATCGTAGACCCCAGATAACTCGCCATTGGTGGGAATCCCGAGCGAAGACAGGATGTCCGATGCTCGACTCGACAATCCTCGCGTTGTGAAGCGTCTTCCAACGGTCAAAGTGAGCCTCAGGAGTTTTCTGGAGTACATTCCTCGACGTTTCGACCTTGAAGACACGTTAAAAGAAAGGTAAGAGGACCGTCTAGACAGAAAGCATGGTGCCGTTGTCGAAGGAGTCCATGATCCGCCCATTCTGATGAGGGGCGTCACGTGGACACCGCGTAGATTTCGAAGCCATCCCAAATTGGGGCTCGCGCCACAAAGCTGGAAACAGCAGGGAGAGCGAAATACGGAGAAAATATACCAATATCCGATGCCTACACTTGGTGTGTGAGGAATTAGCAGCACGTAAGAACTTTGTAAAAGCATCGTGAGCGTCAACAGCTGATGAACATCAAAACTTCAACAAGTACGCAATGTCCGATTCTGACCCTTTCCACTCAGATCGGGATGAAATCATCTATGATGACGCGCACGATAGGCTCATGAAGAGCTGTCTGATTGCTGGGTACATGTGTATTCGTTGTAATCCTTGCAAAATTGACCGACGTCTGGTCCTTGTAGGCATCGAAGTTGTATTAGAACAGCGTTCATTCAGTAGATGTGATATGGTGTTTGCTGGTGTCCAGATAGCAGCGTCCCTGCAGAACATCATGGGGGAAGGGTTCCAAGTAGATTGGAAAGTCCCTGCGAAGCTCCATGCCTTGAAGTTTAAGGAAAAATTAAAAGATGTACGACACCAGCAAGTAATTGACTGCGTTAGCACGGTCGACCGAATCATGAATCAATCCATCACACAGGAGAACTCACTTCCGCAGGCTTGATAGCCACTTCTCACACAGTACTACCACTGGTCTTGGTCAAAAAAAGCGGAATTACTCTCCGCTATGGACTAGACACTCATGCGCACTCGCACTCATCACTGTTGGATTCCTTGAAACCTCTTCTGAGACGCAGACACCCGTGGCAATTAACCCGAGCTGGAGAGCGAACAAAGCATCAGCATTGGAATCCTGTGGCGCTATGATAAGCCGGCCATGATTAAGGTATAGATCACAGGAATATAATTGATAAAACACGCACCTGATCAGTAAGAGGATTGTGCAAGACGGCAACGCCAACTCGCAAAAACCCTTTTGGGGTTGCGTTTTATTTTCAAGTTGCCGTTCACCTGGTCAGCCATCGCAGTCGGGAGAAATCCGAACATGTCGCATTGCCCACTCGAATTGGCGGTACTGTCGCCCACAGAGTGCAAGATCCAGCAGTAGATGTTAGGGCCGAGGGGTCGAAAAGAGAAAATGAAAGTCGGGGATCAATGGGACGGGAAGGGCCCCACTCTCGGCAGCAAGAAGAGGAATTGGCGTCATAGAGTACATGCTGGGCGTATCTGTAATTATGATGAGTCTTACGGGCACATAGGACGGCTTTCCGTGAACAGACACACACGAGTTTCCTAAGCAAAAAAAGTCGCTCGAGTTACAGGCCATCGAAAAAGGAACGCTCAACAACGACGACTTTCTTTGCCTTTTTCTTTTTGGTGGGTATCGCAGGAGGTTCCCTCTCGGATTGCCGCTTCCGTTTTTTGGGTTGGGGTGGCTCCTCGGACTCTTCTCCCGAATCTTCTCCCTCCTTTTCTCTGTCGGCCGAGGGAGGGCCACGGTCCCCAGATCCCCGCACTTCCTGAGAGACCTCCCCACCGCCTCCGGGATCAGCGCCTTCCTCGACGTCACTGTCCTCGCCACGCACATCCACACCCAGGGCCCCGCGAGTATTTTCGTCGTTCTCATTGTCCCGAAAAAATCCCTCAAGGTCTGTCAGTCGCAAGACTTCATCATGACCCACACTGCTAACCCACCACCTCCTTTGCAGAGACTCCTTGTCATTGCCGTCATTACCGGCGGACGTGACAGTGTTTGGATCCTTGTCTTTTGATTCGATGGTCAATTGGCCACACCCTCCTCCTATTGAGATTCGCTCGATAGGCCATTCACCATGGTCGACCACGACACCTAGGAGTTTAGTGGGTAAAATTTGAACAGCGCGAACCATCCCGTCGGACGACCCAGTCAGAATGGTACTCGAGGTGTCGACATTTGGCAGTTCAGAGGGCAAAGAACATAGCGCGTCGACTGATAGGGGGTGTCTGAAGTTCTATAAACATAGACTCTTCGAAGCTCATTCTGAATGATACGCACCCAGGTATACGATCAACGCAGTCTCCCCAGCCGCTAGAGCGATTGAAAATGGAGAGGATCCCAAGTTGTGTTCCCACTACTATTTTTGAAGCGCTGTGTGGTATTCATAAATGAGCACTGAGTCGAAAGTTGGCAAAATTTAGCAGAGTATCTGTGAACATGGATGCTGCGGAATCAATTCCCGCGCGATCGGGATCCACGGGACAGCGCCGATTCTAGTGAAGCGTTACATGTTACCTCCGCTGTGCGAAGGTTTCTCATGTATCCATATGACGCATGAACCTAGAGCTAGAATCCATGGAAAAACAAACGAACCCTTTAATGGAGACGATTGAGAGAAGCTCATCTTCTTGATCCTCGGATTGAGCAACAGGCTCTGGCTTTTGAGATCGTACATCCATGACAGACAACGTGCCATCGCCGCTGTAAATCCGGAGAAGGTTCCTCCGTCGCCAAACGTCCCATTGAACGGAATTGCGGCGTACCTCGTAGCCACGACCTGCTTTTTGTTGTCTAACCAGAGAAAATCCGTAATATAATCGAAGTGTTGCGTGTACGTCCGCGTAGCGTCTCGTTGACGCGTGTCCCAGAGCTAGATAAGGCGCGATATCTAATCATCAGTGTTCGTCAAGGAACTAACAGCACCTAACGCACTTTTACGACACCGTCATCGTCTCCTGTTGCTAGCAGCCATGGCATCAAATATTTTACGCGATTTATAGTCGAGCTTATGCATTACATGTCAGATGTAGGCCCGGAGTGTAGGGATATCGACGGACTCATGTGCTCCAGCCCGAGCGTCAACAGCCTCAGTAGCCGTATCAACTGTGCTGTAAGGACGTCGACATATGTCAGTTAGTCCTCGACAGTGAGAACTGACGCAGAATGACATACTACAGCGCCTTCGCTTTCCCAACCGCGTACAAGTGCTTCCCATCTTCATCTAACGACAAGCCTCGGCATGAGGACTTGGATGGCCGAACGGAAAAAAGAGCCTTGTGGTTGCCTTGTTCATCGTAGGCAAAAGCTTTGACGTGGCCTGTGAGGAGGCCAGCATAGACCGTCGAGACTGTGGGGTGAAAGACGACGTCGAAAATCTGCGCGCCTACTGGGATTTCTGGCATCAAGGAGGAATTTCGAGTTCGGGGTCACTGGTCAGAGCATACTCGGCTAAACCCGGAAGTTTGTGTATGCTTGCCTCAATGGGAGCCGTTTGCGCCGCAGGCTTGGCCATCATTTCCGTTCCGCACCACATACCATGGGCCATGGCCCTGAGGTATGCAACACGGATGCATCGCGTTTGTGAGCCGCTACAACCACCAACATCCACGAGGTGTATTTCTAGAGAATGTAGTTTGAACTCGACATATCAATGATCATGATCCAGCACAAAGTATGTTGTCACGACGCCATAAAACTGCCCTCTCTCACCCAAGACAGGTAGCTGTCATGTTAATTCCCTTCGGGGCACGGCTCCAAGGTTTTGGGACTGATGTGCTAGGTTTCCAGTGCAGATATATTAATAGGTCACCGGACCGCGTTGCATTTAAGCTCAAGGTTAGCTTGAACCATTGGAGTGGTGCATTTATTCAATAGCAGATACGAGAAAGCCTCCTCCAAGGGTAATCTGTATTTTCTATGAAGTGTCCTTGACCGCGATGTCGAATGCTTCTCTGTTTTGATCCTATCCAAACGAACTACCCATTGCCACCTTCAAGAGAAGGCATCTGTCGAGGCGCCTGTCCGTCTGTCCGACTCTGACCCAATCGACTGCTGCAACAAATGGCGGCTGATCCAAACATGCTGCATTCGCTCCTCTGATGCGAGTCGAATGATGATATCGAGCCTTATGGACGCTAAGCCCATGCTCAACGGAACAGAGCCATTTAAACTTGAAACTATGTATTAAAGAAAAAATAAGAGGATAAATCTAATAAACCCCGGAGTTTCTCCTGAATCTTAGTACCTCGTCCAAAGGCGCACACTGCAGATCAGTTACAATTTATTTACTTGGTGAGGGACGATGAAGCATGAAGCGTCCAGATGACCAGAATCAGACCCTTGAACCGGGTTCGATGGCCCAAACTATCGATGCTAAGTCCCTCCGTCTTGCCTTTTAATAAACGTGAAAAAATGTTTTTAGGACGCTATCTGTCGTCAATGATTCAATTTCCTGACAAAAGTCAGACATCGGGCTCCTCATCTTGTGACACTGGTTGGGATTCGCAGTCGGGCACTCCGCACCGTATCACTTGATCCTGAACACCCCGCTCCCCTCAACGAGTTGAACGCCTTGGTCAGGGTCATCTTCAAGTTGCACTCTGGTATTTACGTTGCCCGAGGCAGTCCTCAGCGAAAAATAGGACGCTCGGTGGGCGCAACGGATGTGAGTTGGCCGACAATAGTTACCAGGAGGTGAAGGAATAGAAGAATAGGATGAAACCTCGCCGAGTACACCGTTTCTTGAGAACCCTCGGAAAGGCTATTCGTTTCATGTTTTCTTCTTTCGGACATCGAAAGCCATTGCCCACTCTTCCTAATAGTCGTAAGCATGATCTCAGATCTAAAAATAGGAGAATATTTGGTGGCTGTGGCGAAAGGCAACCATTGGCGCCCAACAGCATTATCAGAATAAGTTCGTCAAATAAGTACACTGCAAACATGCAGCTAAAGTACATCAGGAAACGAAATTCTCGTAGCATAATAAGATGCCAAATTTAGGAATCAAGCTGTACGAGCGTTCGAAGGCGGTAGTAATGTCGAGCTTGTGGATGATTTAAAGTCCAGCTTCCCCAGTACCGTGATGGGTTTGCTTCATCGACCAATTCATCCTTCAGGATGTTCCTAAGGTCGCAAACGAGGTACGCAATCGCCATTCGGGAATCCTCGAGTGACTTCTGCAGGACGAATTCGCAGCGTGCGATCGACAAGCTACGTAACCCCAAGCGGAAACGGCGCCGGTCACGCAAACTGGCGGTAAGGACGTCCAGGAATCGCGAATCGTCGAGGTCGAAGTGGGAGTGCACAGGTGCAGTCGGTGCAACCATGAACCCTCCACTCGAGCAATCTACCTTGTGCAGATAGACGTCCTGCAGCCTCGAGACGAGAAGGTGCTGGTCGCGAGACCGCGTGTTCAACAGGAGTGCCTACACAAGCCCGGACGGTGCTCGACCTGTTACATCAAGAACACGGAGTGCAGGAAGTGTCCGGAGGAATTGCGACCAGGACCTGTGTGTGACGATGTCCACGTCCTGGAGAGCGAGCGTATGGATCTGAGACAGGGCGAGGGCCCTCAAGATGGCGGTGAGCGCGGTAATCAGCGCGTCGTCATTATGATTGTGCTCCTGTTCATCGGGGGCGATCGTAAGATCAATCGCAGCACCACTTCCCCCACACTCGGCTCTGAACCCTGATCGGTGAAGCGCGGAGACACTTCGTGGCCGGTTAGCACCAGCGTCTCGAGGGGGAGGACGGAAGCGCTGGCGGAGGATTGCGAGTTGAGGGCCTCGGTGAGCTTCCAGATGCTGGCCTTCAGACCCGAAAGAGCGCATATCCTCACGAAGAGATGAGCGGACAGAAGTATCATGATGCACTCCAACATATTCGGATCGACCCAACAAGAGACATGTTCTTCAACTGCGGGAAGGAGATGCGCCGTTCCAAGAGCTGGACATCATCAAATTCCGTATTGATGGGGAAAGAGCGATCAAGGGTAAGATACTCGAGGCGCGTCAGATGCTCGAGCATGAATAGAAAATATCGTAAAGTCGGTCGTTCCATGAAGGGCAGGTCGTGAAGATGAAAGTGCGTAAGAAAGGTGGATCGTAAAGTTAGAAGATAAAACGGTGCAGCACGAAGCTCCATGTAGTTGAGGTTCGTTAACGGAGGGCCGCTGGTTGGGAAGCATAGCGGGTCGTAAGCGTTGATGATGCCCTGGGTCTTGGGTATATGAATGCGGAGAATCAAGGATTCCAGGGCGGGATTCGGGTGTGCTAGGATTTCGAGAAGTGGGTAGATCTTCTGGATAGGCGATGTGAGATGGATGTCTTGGATTCTGTGCGCCAGCTGTAGCGTTCGATGCAGAAGGCGAATGTTTGTGTCCGAAACGGTAGTCTTGATATGTAAGGCCGACATTTTTGCCCTTCCAGTGGTGATGGCGTGCCGTTTCGGGTGCGAAAAGTCGATATATCTCCACAGATCCAGGTATTCGATGGCCACCTTCCGCCATGCCGAACAAACGTACGTAACATTGGCCCAACTCCACTCATCGCTCTCGCCGACTCCGAGCTGGGCACATGCGAGCATTTTCTTCCGCATCACTTCTTCAGGCAGTGTGTAGGCTAGACGTAGAGAGTTGTGATGTTTTAATTCGGCGATTTGTGGGCCTGATGGCGACAAGTATCCATGCCGAAGGAGAGTGGTCTGCAATAAAGCAAATCAGGAATCAAAATAAAGCAGATTTATCGCCACACGAAGGCGCAGCGGTGGGAGCCCATCAACGTCAACGTACCAGCGAGATCTTGATGCGGGGGATGTGAAAAGTCCTTGATGGTAGAACGACGTTGTTATGCCCGGAGGAGGTTAAAGATGGCTCGGTGAGAGAGATAGTTTGGACGGGCATGCTACAGCGCCGAAAAAAAACAGATTTCGACGGGTACCAAGGCCTAGCGATGTTCAAATCGGCGACAGAGACCAGCTGGGCGCAAAACACGACGTAGGAGGTCGAAATTTGAAAGAGAACAACAGGTGGAGGTTATATTGCCAATCCTCTAATTGTGCGAATCATATAGGTGATTTACGAGCCCCCTCGGCTCACAGAGGCGAGTAAACAAGGCTTAAAGGACCGAAATGGATGCATATATGCGCACACGACAATAATAGAGGAAGGTGGGTGACCGACATAAGCTGGCGGCTTGGACAAAGAAGACAATAAGCTTTTTGTCGCACAAGGCAGCAGTTTCATACCCTTCAGGCTCACGCCCGAGAAATTCCATTCCTAAGACAAGAATAGCTAGAACAAAAATGTCTTGCTGGGTGGACGGTGTCATTGTACTCGGAATCGAATCCCTGTCCGAGCATGAAGTCGATTCCCGAGATAGACTTCCCTGACACTCGAGATCTCGGTGGAAACAACATCAGCTGTGGCTAGGCGAAATACGTCCGCAGAATGCTCCTAGATAAATGGAAATAAGAGCAAAACTCAGTAGCAAGAGAAAGAGGTTAATCTTCGAGCAAGAGAGTGTGACGAAGGCCCTAAAGTTGTGTCTACAAGTCGGAATCCGAATGGTGGCGGCGGAGCTTTCGGCTTCTTCCGGCCCGCCTTCTACATCCACCTGACAGAATCTGTTCTTCCTGACTTCTTCAACCAATATAAAGGTCTACGTCCCTCCTCTCCTCACAGTGGACTACCAAAGATACAAGTGCCTCCGTATTCTCTGTCGGGCTCTGTTCAAACCGTCCAGCTAGCAAGAGTCGACTTGAGATAGGAACTTGAAGTTTGGCCAGTGTCAACCTCCTGCAACGCCCAGCGTTCTAGATTCTTCTGTCCTCTGAATTCAGTTCACCTTCGACGGAAAAACACTATTCAATATGATTACCGCTTCTTTGGGTTTGAAAACGCGTTTGGAGGTCATATAGCACGAGTGGGTCGGTCAGAAGGTGCAGGTGCGGATCCCCATTTCTTAGCTCATTCTTCTCTCTTTCCCATACCAAATTTCTGTCTCCTCTCCGAATGGTTCTCAAGGGACCTCCTGCACGGGGTATTGCACCCTTGATTGTGATGCAGTATCAGCTGTGGGTCTGCACATACGCTGCACAACTTCTGCACTTCAAAATCAAGTTCTATCTCCTCCGGTTCCTTGTGCCATAATACACGCTAAACAAGAATAGACCATCGCCGGGTTCTATCTCAACTTCTCGCGGACCGGTGACGATCGTCCTCAGGTATAAATAGGACCTTCCGCTGTGCTTTCGTCTCCCTTGAAGCACCATGAAGCCACTTTTGCTGCTCCTCACGGCTCTCTGCCCTTTGCTGTTGCAGGCAGAGGCACAGAATGGACGTACGTGCATAATTTTCTCTGTATTTCTGAGACCTACATTGAGGCCGTATCGGGCTATGTTAGTTGCACCCTTGAAATATTTGACCATTCCACTCGGAAAAATCAAACCATCCGGATGGTTAATGGACCAAGTGCCCCTAACTTTGCTCTTATGGCGACCAAGGTATTCTGACACCTCTCATCTAGCTGAAAGTTCAGACCAATGGCCTAGCTGGTCACCAACACGAGTTTTACGCTTAGTGAGCCTTCACGCTTCCGCCCGGTAAATGACTGTTGTAATCCATGAAATATAGTGTATCTCAAACGGATTGGATGGGCGGGAACTCATACTACTCCAATTTGGAGGAGGGTTTGTCAAGTCTCAAGTTCGTCGAGATCTGGCTAATACTACATCTCTTGTAGCTGGAAGTTACTGGTTTGTACGTCGTAGCGTATCCTCACAGGCACACCTCTGATTGGCCGCAGAACGCCATGGTCCCGAACGGCATTCTGGTCAACCACACGGCTATCAATGCGAGAGCTTCCGAATTCCTGTCCTACGTTCTCTCTCATCAAGATTCGACGGGGTGGCTCGGCCCAGAGGTTAACACCACCAAGCCTCGCTACCTCTGGGGCAGGTTCGTACTGGTCTTTCAAGCAAATACTGCAAATCTGATTTCAACATTGGAAGGTACCCATTCATGTTCGGCGCCATACAAATGCTTGAATACGACCCCTCTCTGACCGACCAAGTCGTGACGGCGTTGCACAAGTTCGTTGTGGTCGCCAACTCAATGTTGCATGCCGGCCAAGGTGTTGATGCATGGGCTCAGACTCGTTGGGAGGATTTCGTCATGGTCCTTCAGTGGTACGTCTAGTATATGCGCTTTAAAGGTCAATTCTACAAAATAAGCCCAGGCTATACGACTATCACCCCAATGGAAAAGAGGATCTGCTCATCGACACCATGAAGTATCTGAAGTGGACCGGCGTTCCTTGGGAGAAGGTATTCAGCGAACAGGTACGGCATATCCCATTTAATTTCTCGATTCGTGACCGACTGACTCTTGTCTTAGTATTTCCCTACCACTGCAGGTAATTTCTTGCTGAATTGCAGACGATCAGCGGGCTAATTTCTTTTTTGTTATCGACTCTTCCAGTGGAACATACACCCGTATGACTCTCTTAGCTGTCTTAGAGAAACATCAGCTCAACTAGTACAGAATCCTTTCGGCTTGCCCTTGACGGTATGTCTGCCACGTCGCCACCAATCTATGGCCTTGCGGAGCCTTACGTCTGTCCGATAGTGGCATGGGGTCAACATGGCTGAAGGCCTCAAAGCTTTGCCATCTACGTATCGCTTTACTCACAACCAGACTGGTAAGGGGATTCAATAATGATCATGTAATATGCGGACCATAACGGAGATGCCAGATCTGGATGTCGCGAGCAAGGGCTGGGACATGCTCTTCAAATACCATGGCCGTCCGTCTGGTATCTATTCAGCTGACGAATACCTCGCTGGCTTGGAGGCCGTTCGAGGGTGCGTTAGCCTTCTCCGGCACATGAAGCTTCATCCCATGTATGCTATACCAGAACCGAACTATGCTTGGTAGTGGTGAGTTTATTCAAGCTCTCTGATATTTGACTCGATTTTATCCATGTTCTTTCGTAGGAAACGATGTTCTCGTGAGGATATCAAAATGTATCCTGTATCGATGGTGGGCTGATAGTCGCTAGTGGATCGTACCTATATCAGGTTATGGGCGACCCGAAGTTTGCTGATCGAGTAAGTGCTATCCTCTAATCGGATGTGCAACCGTTGCAAACTAGAGGTATCACACAGGTCGAAAGGATCACATACAACGCCCTTCCCGCGACGTTGACGGGCGGTATGCTACCCTTTCCGCATCTCAAAGGTCCTCGTTCATTTTGTTTCCGGAAGATATGTGGTCAAGGCAGTATCTTCAGCAACAGAACCAAATCGCTGCCAAGAATATGAATCCGTAAGTTTAACAGATATCGCAATATTTTACAAGAGGTTTTACAAAGGCCTTTCCAGAAACCCATTCCCGAACGACGGGTATGTCGGCCAGACAGCCGAGTATGCTCAAGATAGGAATTAACCTCTTATAGGGCTTATTCCAACGTCTTCGGTCTCGAGCCTAATTATCCGTAAGCCATTCATCTTCTGACGTGTCGTCATGCTTCATGCTAAGCCTTCTCAGATGCTGCACGGTCAACCACCCTCAAGGATGGCCCAAGTTCATTACAAATGCCTTCTTGACGACTCCCGATAAAAGGTCATTGGTCCACCTATACCTCGGTCCTTTCGAAACAGCTGTCACTTTAAACTCTGGTGCGATTTTTTTTCTACGGAAGCCAATTTCGGGTCCTCAGCTTGATATGTATTGTAGAGAATCAAGTCAAAGCTGTTGTTGATACCCAATACCCATTCAGCGACATCCTTGCCACGACGGTCACAGCTACGAAGGCGTTCACTTATTATGTCCGCATCCCTAGCTGGGTCATTGGTGGTACGATTGCCATCGATGGAAGAGCAGCACAACCTGTTGCACCGGTGAATGGTCTCCAAGCAGTCTCAGCAAAGGCAGGCACAACCACATTCGTTCTTACCTTGCCTGCACCTGTCACCACTGGTATGTTCTCTATCTCTGGGATTCTTTTTTGACTCTACCGTTACAGAGAGTCGGCCCCATGGCTCGATTGCCGTTCATCGTGGACCTCTGCACTATGCCTTTGACAGTTCGTGTCTTCCCTACTTGAATATAGTCTGCAGCTTATTTTGTTCCTGTTTCTGGTAGTCCCGCGCAGCGCAACGGTGCTCTCCAGAAGTGCCCAACAGCCCCTCGCCGTTGACCTTCAGTTTGACGCTACAGCCCCCTGGCAATACGCTATTGACCCTGCTACACTTGAGTTCGTGCCCGACACTCCTGCTGCGACACTTCCTTCGCCCATATTCGACTCTGGCAAACCACCACTCTCGATTACTGTATCTGCCTGTCCTGTCTCGTGGCCGATCGCGGGCGATACTTTCGCGGCGTCTCCGCCTACCAACCCGGCGTGCACAGGCTCAGCTAGGACGATTAAGCTGACGCCGTTCGGGGTAAGCATATCGTTTGTGGGCGGTGTGAGCCTCTGACTGAATTGCTTCAGGCTACGAAGTTGCGCATTGCAGAATTCCCAGTTTTTAAGTCGGGATGAAGAGTATGTTCTTCGAAGTCAGCGACACTTGAAAGACTTCGATACGCTTTGTTTGAACACCTTGGACAATAATAATCATGCTTTCTGTATATGCCATCACTAGCTTGAACAAGTACAACATCCGCGAGCAGAGCTCTGCGGTCCCCATTAAACAGTGAATATATACATCCTCCTACCGTCAGGGTGAAAGGAAACCGCGAAGTTAGTAGGAGAAGCGAATCAGAAAATAATTAATAACAACGCATTATCCACAAGTGTATAATCCAATCCAACAACCCAACCCGATCCGACGGACGTCCCCTCTATGCGGCCTCCGAACAACCTACATCGTCTATAGGTTCACCATTTGATCCATTCTCCATACATATTCGGCCTCTCGCCCCGTATATACGCTTCGAAAGTCCTTTTCATCACAATTGACCAATCTAGATCCACCTTGTCGCTTTCCGTCAGGTCTGCCAGCTCCTCCTCGAATGTTGAAGGTGTGGGTACTACCGCAACGACGGTATTGGTGCCCGTTGCCAGCTTGGACTTGGCAGCCAACGCAGATTTCAGCTTTTCCTCTCGTAGAGCAGCACGGGCAATGTCTTCTCCAGCTTTGAACCGAAGCCCGAGGTCAGGGAAGTTGCGAGCAGGGTCGAAGGGCTTCCACCTGAGCAAATGGGTTACCAGGTGCTCGGTCCAGAAAAGGTGATACTCACCAGAAGTTATGGAAGTGGTACGAGTATGATCCTCTGAAGAAACCACGGAAACCAAGGGCATGAGGTGCGGCGCTGTTTTGCGCGGGGGTATCAAAGAAATCGCCAAATCTAGGGGGTTTACTGTGAGCAACTAAGGTGCATAGTTTGGGCCAAAAGAGCTTACTCAGTAAAGTAGGGCTGTGGTGGCCTGTCCCGTTGATAATTCTCCGTGTTCAACCAAGCGGCATCAAACAGCGCGTCCGGTAGCCTCAGAAGTAGCCCCTCCAAGTACGCGTCCGCGGTATATCTTGACACCGACATTGGGTGGAAGTCGAGGCCATTCTTCAGCGCCGTACGAAAGAGGAACGTGCCGAGCGCTGAGCCTTTGTTCATTCGCAGCACCGCCGTGTTGTACTTCTCCAATCGCGACCAGCGGTAGGCAAAGGCACCCTTCCAACCCCAAAGCTCTTCCCAATCACGCAGAAGAATTGTATCGGCGTCAAGATAAATTCCACCGAACCGATGGCAAAGGATGAAGCGAGCCATGTCCGAAAGGATGACGGATAAACGGTCGTATGACGATGATGACTTCGAGCCTGTGCGGTTTAACAGGTCATCTTCATCTGCTTTCTGGGTCGTAGTGGTGGTGGCCGATGCGTTCCCCGACAAAGCCGTGGTAGGAGGGGCCTTCTGCTTCACGCTGATGATGTGCCCTCCAGAGTTAAACAGGCTTTCCTGGAGAGCTCTCCATTCGTCCTTAATTTCCGGGATACCATCGAGTTGCTCCGTGGTATTCCATAGCTTGAATTGGATGACGTCTTTGAACCGTGGGTGGAGGAATGGAGATGCCCAAGGACTGGATTTGAGTTGATCGTACATGTCACGCACGGCGTTGGGATTAGGGACAGCAGCAGCAGGTCCGGGGTTAATCCATAACCAGAATTGTGGGCGGCAAGTCTTCGAATCGTGTGGCCATTCGTCGAGGTGAATTCCGGTGTTTTGTGTATAAAGGAAAGACATTAAGGCGAGATACGGCTTGTCAGTAAACGGCCCTGTCCAAAACATGTGATAGACGCGGGGGTTTTGAGGGTCACAGGCTTCTGGAAGGGACTGAGCTGGTCGATGTTGAAGTGTTGGGGAAAGAACTACTTTCGGTTCCCATTCGGCGCCTTTCTTCTTCAACAATCCTTCGTTCGGGTCCTCGACCTTCCTTCCAGCGGGTTTGCGAAAGAGAGGAGCTTGCTCTTCAGCGGTTGTATCCTCGAATTGATATGTCGCCGTCTCGTTGTCAGCTTGCTCCACGTAGATATACCTCCAGTCGACCGTGTCGTCGCGTCGTATCCGTTCGCCATTATCCAAACCACCTCCAAGCCGCAACATCTCCAGGCAATCGCGTACATACTAGGCGGAAAATTAGTATACGGCATATAAGACGCGTAAGACCAGGACTTCTCTCCACAGGAACGTGGGATTATAAAGTATGTAAGTTGCTGGCCAGAAGCCTCAGATTCGAGACATATGACCGCCGCCTTTAGGGTGATCGATATTCCAAATCAGCACACCGTCCCAGCAACTTGCGTACGTCAAGGGACAACAGCCACTTGGCACAACAAAGCGGACAGAAGACGCCGATCCCATGAACTCACCTTTCCTTTCCCGAAATCGCAGTGTTTCATTATATGGTCCAAGTCGGCGACACTGCCTGGTACTGGACGAGGTGGGTAATCAACGTTAGGTGGCTTGCTTTGGATGTCTAGATAGACGCGTTTGGGACCAGCACCGCGGATTTCAGTCACGAAGTCGAGAGCGCCAGGCTGGCGATACCGCGATGGTTTGACTGAGGGTGGCTGGTGGGGTGTTGCGGGATTCATGAGGGGCTTCGTCAATCTAATTTGTGCAGGGACTACATAGGCGTTGGTCGCGTGTCAGACGAGATAGAAATGGGATACGTACTTGGTTGAGTGCTGGGGTAATGGCCGCTGGCAACTTCCCACTTCCATATCCGCTGCAGATCCATCCTTTTGAAGACGAGCGTCGACGGTTCCACTGACGATCCTTGCTGCCATTGGTCTCCCCAATCTGAGTGCCCCAATGACTTGGTGACGAGTACGACGGTGAAGAAGACTGCCAAACAAGCAAGGGTTATGAGAAGAGGACCGCGTTTCCGTCGCATGCGACCGACGTGCAAACGGTTAAATGGGCCTGCATTTGGTACGAGAATGCGTAAACGTCGTGTCCGGACGCCAGGTATTGGTAAAGAGACTGGTCTTGTCCAGTACGAAAGTGATGCTTGAGATCTGTGCTGGCGCTCGAGTTTTTCTTCGATTGCAGAAGAGTGACTAGGCAGGTCGCCGTTCATAGCAGCGTTCTACGCTTTACCCTCTTCCTAGCGTCGTATTGTGGGCGCCGGCCTGCGCAAATGTGTCAAGGAAGAGAAGCCAAGATATGGCGAAGAACAACTGTCTGGCGTGGCTGTGTATCGGTGCAACTAACGTGGCAAAATTTACTCTTGGTCCGGGAAATTACTCTACTGAGACAAAACTAATCTATGCTTGTTTCTTCTGTAAACCCTTGGGCAGCTCCTTGACGAATGGCAGGAAGTCTCGTCCTTGCATGTATGGTCTTAGGACTTCCGGAATAACAAGCCCCTGCATCACATCGGTTAGAAAGAATACCACAAAGGCCAAGAATAAACTCGCCTCAGGGGTCTGGTAATTCTCGACAAGACAGCAAAGCGCTCGCTCTGTGGCGCACAGGGTACCGTTCAGCATGTGCACATAAACCTTCCTCGTCTGGTCTTTCTGCTTTAAACCACACCGAATCTCCAGTCTCCGACTCTCTATATCAACCGCAGTCAGCGTGAAAAAGAAAAGCTTCCTCAGACAACCACGTACGATAATCTGTGCAATTCGAGCATGACACAAGCTCCTTGTATGCTCGCTGGAATGGGAACCACGCCTCTAGATCATATTTCTGCGCAGCAGCTAAATTCAAGGCTCCTGAGACGATCGCCACCACGCGATACCGGAGACCGAGGCTCTGATAAAATGCCTCGCTGTTCCCAATCATCGTGTCGAACATCTCCCAGCTCTTCTCTGGATCGGTGATCACGAACTGCTCCACCTTTTCGAATTGGTGCACCCGGAAGATACCCCACATGTCGCGTCCGGCCGAGCCCGCCTCCTTGCGGAAGCAAGTTGAGTAGCCCGCGTATTTGATAGGCAGTTGGTTGTCGGGGCTCTCGAACCATTCATCCGAGTGGAAACACGAGATGGGCTGTTCCGAAGTCGCGATCAGGTACTTTTCATCTTCTGAGGCAATCACCTGGCAGAGTTTCAGTAGGACCTTTGCACAAAAAATAGTCAGACACACCTTGTAAAGCTCCTCGTCGAATTGTTCCAGCTGCGCTGTTTTTCCCATCTGTTCCTTGTTCATGAAGAATGGAGGCTGGATCTTCTTGTACCCTTGTTTCCTCAAGAAGTCGAGGCCATACGAGATAAGAGCTTGATTTAAATCGACACCGTCGTTTGTGAGGTAGTAACCCCTGTGGCCAGCAACTTTCGCGCCGCGATCCAAATCCATGGCATCTAGCCGCAGGAGTATCTCATGATGAGGCATGATGCCAACTCTAACAGGAGGATCGGCGAGTTCTCCTGTTGGGTCCCAAGTTCGTAGCGTAGCATTATCGTCCTAGGCTCACTGTTAGGCAACCTGGTAGAGCGAGAAATCAAATGTACGTACCTCCGTCAGACTAACGGGGACATTCTTCCCGACGAGGTTACCGACCCCGCTAGCTTTCTGCCTCATCGTGGCCTCAAATTCTTTCGCCTCTTTCTTCTTTGCCTCTACCTGCGCATCGATCTCCTTCTTGGCTGCTACCAAGTCGTCTGCAGGTTCTTTGGCCTGGGGCGATCACTGGCTTCAGAGTGCCGTACGCTATGTCACTTTCATAGTCTCTCACCTTTTTCTTTGCCGATATCTGCTTCTGCACATCGTTCACTTGTTTTCTGAGCGTGTTCATGTCATAATCCACTGCGAATAAAAAATATACAACACGCGATTAAGGCCCAGGCTACTACGTCGCACCAGGATAAGACGCACTCTTCACCCAATCTGCATACATCTGGATAATCTCATCCACCAACTCGACCGAGTGCCCCCTCTTCCGTTGCGACTCCCGAATCTCCTTCGCGTTCCCACCTTTGCTGTCGATGAAGCTCAAGATGTCTAGGGTCATGGTGGTTGTGCTTAAGGGTGTATTTCCTGATGAGATATTGAGACGCTGTTCGCGTGAGTCCCTGTGAGTCCTTTCCGAAGATCTCGCCAAGGTGACCCAATCAATCGATGTAGACGCTTATGTAAGACCGGGCCGGCCGATTGGATTGGGAGAGTAAGCTTGAGGCTAGTCTTTTGGATGAAAATGCATTGCTAATCATACAAGACTTCTCTTCATCTACAAATGAAAGGCACTCCTGCTAATGCAAGGCGAAAACAGTACACTACTAATCATTAGTTAAATGATTGAACTCAAAGTTATAGATCAGAAGAGGAACAGCGAAGAAAGCAAATGAAAGCTCGTAAAGAAGAGAGAGTCGTCAATGTGAGGATTTGGTACAGATATACAGAGCACGATAACTGGAATGGAGGGAATAAGAATATAGGCTAGCTTGATAAGTAGGTTGCGCATTGTAATGTCCTATCGATGACATGTACGTAGAATCAAGATGCGTGCAGAGCAGGGTTAGATGAGTAGCAGGGGAGGACTCAGGCCTTTTACAAAAGAGGTTGGTCAGGAAGGAGTAGCCAGGGTGATCATGGATCGGGAAGCTCGAAGTATGATCGGAACATCGATTCTGTGTGCAACCCTGTGTTCTTGACGACGGCATGAACATGCAAGAAGAGTCGAGGATAACGTCGTGTAAAGTAGCCCAAGTAACCCTCAGGCATAGGTCCGACATGCCTTTTGACATGATCTGGGAGATCCTGGTAGTGATGTTTCTAAACAAAAATCAGCACCCAGGCTAGCCATAGAATTTGTAGAGATGCACCTTATTCCTCAATGCCCTCAGAAGGTCCTGAACGCTCCGTCCCTCGTATTTCCTAAATTTGCCCAAGTTCTCGATGAAGATCTTGTCTAGCCTTGATTGCCAATCGTTGCCGACTACGTTGAAGGCACCCTTTTCTAGTTCGATTAGGTTGGGGTCCTTGGGATCTCGGCACATAATTTCGAACCGATCCGATGCATCTTGAAGGAAGTTCAGACGGCGAGCAGGGTCCCAGAAGAAGGGATGCAGTAGACACGTTGTTGTATCCGGTCTGTCTTTATTAGCCTTGTCGATATGAAAACAAAATGAACATCAAACATACCTCTTGCTCGCCTCCGGATCTAACATAGCTGTGATGAGATCCTTCGCCTCCGTGCCCTCCTCTCCGTACCTATCAAGCCCAGTCAAGTCCTTTGCGTCTTTCATGATATTGACCTCCCTCTCAAAGCGGTCTCCATACGGATGCCCGCCGTTCGTGAGGGTGTAATAGAACAAGCATCCCAGCGCAAAAATATCCACACTCTTCGTCAGCCTTGTCTGCGGTCTGCTCGATGACCCTGATCCACTGCCTGATCCTCCCGATGATGCATGCACAGTCGCCACCGACCCGCGAGACGACATCGAAGCGTCATCGCCTGCCAGCTCATCCAGCTTCACCTCGCCTCTAAGAATTTCCGGCGCCCGCCACCCTACGGTGCCAGCAGCAAGCGCCCCATGCGCCGTCGGAAGGAAACTGGTCTGGTCGACATCCAGTTTCTTACATAATCCGAAGTCCGATATCAGCATCCTATACGCGCCACCCTTGCCGTTCTTCGCCCCGAAGGTGCTCTGGCTTGAGCCCTTCGCCGACGAGACAAGGATGTTCTGCGGCTTGATGTCGCGATGCACGAGCTTGAGCGCATGCAGGTGCCGTAGGCCACTCGTTATCTGTTTCAGCGCCTTCTTTGGGTTGAAGTTGATAGCGATGTCTCGCCACTGCTCGCGGTCGGGGCTCTCGATGATGTCGGCGAGCGACGCAGGGCAGAGCTCCAGGGCGATGTACAGGAAGTTCGCGTGGGCTTCTTGGTAGTAATAGCGGATGACGTTGGGATGGTCGTCGGATTCTTGGAGGATTGACACCTCTCGGGCGGCGAGGGTGACGAAATCTTGTAGCAGCCGTTTAACAGCAACTGCCCGCCCTTGCAGTGATCCTTGGTACACGACAGTACCGTGCGAACCGAATCCTGCAAGACCATCAGTATCAATGCACCTGCAGAACAAAAGAACTGACCGAGGATCGTGTCGGACACTATCAGGGAAGGCTGCTGCACAACAGGTTTGGGGGACGAGGTCAAGATCAATGATGATGAGGGCTTCTTCTCCTCTTCCTCCTTCTCCTCGTCATCCGCCCCACCGCTGTTGCTCGAACCAACGACACCAGGCTTCTTCTTCTTACCTCTCCTACCTCGCCTTGCTTTCCGCTTACCCGGAGTGGGGGAAACACCGTCGACCTCTCCCTCACTGTCGTCTCCTTCATCTAGTCCTGTCGGAGTGGCTGTGTCAGGTAATGGCGTTGGTGTATCTAATGAAGGCGTGGCGGGTGTGGGTGTTGCAGGAAGGGGTAAGGTGGGGGTGTCCTTCTTGACAGAGCCATTGGGCAAAGCAGAATTACTTCCTGTAGTTGAAGGAGTCTGCTCCAAGGGCACTTCGACGGCATTCTCGAGGAGTTGGACATCACCGTTCTGCTCTGCCCTCTCCTTCCGTTGTTCCCGTAGGATGGCCTCCTGGAACGCCTTCGCAATCTTCCCTTTAGCCTTCCTCCACAAGAACCACGCCGACACAAGCCCAAAGACTAGCGTAACGACCAGCGGTTCCCAAAAGTTCCTACCACTAGTCTCGTCTCTTTCTGGCAGACCCAGGCGCGGTTTGCCACTGGCATTATCTGGTGCATCCCACCCCTGTGCAACCTCAATGACCAGTGGATTGTCAGACCCACGCATGGGCTGCTGTAATGGCGGTGTTTGCGTTTTCGGGCCGTCTAGAAGCCTCTTTCTCCTGCCTTCATACCTATCTTCTTCCTCCAGAGGTCGTACACCAACAAGGCAACGGACGTCGTATGGGTTTCGGAGGCATTTGTCATCCTCCGTCTCGACCTCCGAATAGTCGCCCGCGTCGCCAGAATGAGGCGGGTCGAGGGTCCTCCGCTTGCCGCCTTTCTTTCCCTTCCCGTCTATCTTGTCTCTTGCGCTGCCTCCAAACACAACCAGAGGATACTTGTCGGGGCTCATAGCGAAGAGGCTTCCGGTTTCTTCGACCAGGCCGACATATGCTGAAGCAGGTAAAGAGCTCTTTGAGTTGAAATTTGGCAAAAGATCCTGGAGACGGGGCCGTGGTTGCAGGAGGACGAACGCATGCTGGCTCGCAGATGAGCCGGCGGTTCGCAGGACGTCGAAGACAGCAACACTTCGAGATGGTTAAGATTGACGCCAATCAGTTGAGAGGAACGTACGTACATAGGCGCGCCGAGTGGGCATCCCCACAAGAGCGGGTTTTCTCCTTGACGGGGTTGCCCTCCTTCCGCAGTTCTAGGTCTGAACGCGATGACTTCCCCGTTCGGAAGTGACTGGATGTAGGTATCGTCGTTGGTCCGTCGATACATGGCTTGGAGGCGGTTATCCTTGTTGTTGGGTCCGTAGGTGGAGAAGAGGAGTTCCTGAGCGGGTGGAGCAGGCAAACCGGGTTGGGGCATCTTGTGGATGGAGATGTGGTAATCTACGCCTGTAAGGCCCATACCAAAGCAAATCGTTGAACCACGACTCACCCGTGCGAGCGATATACACCTCCGTCGGAGCAGACATGGCAGGCTTGCTCCCTTCCAACTCGTCCAGATCAATTTCACCACTCTCCTCCTTCTTTTCGTCCAGGTTGAAAATCGGTGGGCATTCTGAATTGAGTGTCGCCTTGATCTTCCCTGTTTCCAACTCGATCAAGAGCAGCGAGGTCTTCTTCTCCCCTACAAAGATCCTGGTATCCTCCTTGTTGGCTGAAGTAAAGGGCGACAGATCAACCAACTCCTGCATCGAAAATGGGAAGCGCTGAAGAGGCGAAGAGGGTGAATGGAGGACGTAGATGTCGCCTGACTGCGGTTCGATGATGTAGGTTTCCTGGCGGGGTGCATCTTCGTCGTCGAGGTCGTCGAGCGCGTCTACTGACGGATGGCTTGTGCGCACAAGGGGTGCAAGCGAAGAAGGAGCCGAAACGCTGGTAGTAGTTGCAAACGACGACATGGACCATAGTTCGTGACCAGATGTGCGGTTCAAAGCATGAAATTTGCCGTCGACGGACGCCACGAGGACTATGTCGAGGAGTTCATAGTCTTCCGGTGTCGTTTCCGCAGAAATTGGCGCATATCTGCTGTTTGCGGCAAATGGAGGTGGGGCCGGTATGAGTTCTTGACTGTCGGAACTGACGGCCGCGAATGCTATAGCCCAAGCAAGTAGGAATGTGAGGGCGAGAAGGAATGTCATGTTCCTCACATGCGTGCCTCAAAGCAACGGCTTTGCAGGCTTGCAGTGAGTGTCGTCGGCTGTCGTGGCGAGAAGCAAGTTTGTTTGCCTGTTTCCTCGATGCGGTTGTGGCTGTAACCCCAACTTTGTAAGAACCCACGATGCCAACATACCACGCGAACAAGCAATCCAATGATTGCGGGACTACGCAGCTTCCTGTCTCATGACGTTCACATGAATCAAGAACATTGACTCTACGCAGTCCAATCGTGGTCAAGAGCAGCGCCCTACAAAACTACACATCGCGTTGAATCCGCGGATCGAACATACGCCGCTCACTCTTCGGCCTCCCACGTACTTCTTCCAGCTTCATGTCATATAATTGGTCTAGAATCCTGTTGGACTTTCCCAGTAATTCGAACATGGCCTACAGTGGCCGGGAAAACAGAGACGAAGAACCTTCAGACGTTTGCGATCCTCGAATTCCTACCCGCCCGCGGCCCAACGTAGCCGAACGAGTAACGGAATACGTATGGCCCAATGGTGGCTGAATCAAAGTATCCGGACGCGAGAGACTAGTACGGCACAGGATGGGGAAGTAAAAGCTACAAGACTGTCGATGCACCGTGTTTGCACCTGTGCGACTTAGTGCGTTGATGTTCTTCGCCAACGCGAGATTTCCGCTACGTGCGCCCCGGTCAGCTGCGCTATTCAGGAGAGAAAAGTGACGAGTTCGTCAAGAACTCGTCGTACTATTGTGCGTCTTCATCGTCGTGCTAAGACAGGACTTCTTCCCTCGAATCGCGAGAATTATCGAGGTCGTCATCCGCGCCTTTGACCAACGCATACGCGACAGCGGTGGGATGGCAGTCCAGATGAGTGAACTTCTTGAACCTGCCAAAGGTGGCTCGCCCGACGGGTGGAAGGCGAGCGTCCTCAAGTATGATAGAATTCAAGGCACAGGCGAGTGGCCTCACATAAAATTCAGGTAAAATCCAATATAAATACGGTTCCTTCTGATTATGTAGGATCCCTTCACACCTGAACTACAACCTACAAGCAATCCGATAATCACGAGTCCTACGCAGCTGCCAGCCTCTTGGTGTTCACAATGATCAAGAACACCGATGCTACACACAGTCCAATTGCTATCAAGAGCAACGCCCAACAAAACGCATACCTGCACCGCTGAATCCATGGATCGAACATACGCCGTCCGCTCTCCGGCCTTCCACGTACTTCCTTCAGCTTCACGCCATAAAGTTGATCTAGAATCCTGTTGGGCTTTCCCAGCAATTCGAACACGGCTCTCAGTAACCGGTAAAACAAAGAGGAGGATTGGTCGGGCAATGATCCTTGGGACATCTGTGTTCTGGGGATGAATGGATAGCCAAAGGATATGCCCCTTAATGTTCGTTTTGGATCATTGAGTTTCATGCGTCCGTCGTCCGTGGACTGCCTCTCGGCGACCCAACGAGGGAGGGAGGGATATACCTTCGCATCTCGAAGCTTTGAATGTGAGTCGCTCCGTCTTTTCCCTTTATTTCTCCTCTGTGGTGGCTCTTGCTGCGGCTCGGCGAATGTTACTCCACTGTCCTCACTCTCTCGAACATCCTTCTTACCCTGTCTGCGCCTTGTGCACAGGCCCACCGCCCCCTTCAGCCGAGAACCAATAGTTCTGCACCACACCCTGACGCTCCATCTCCTCTTCCAGAAATACCACTCCCAGACGGTGTACTTCGGGGGCATCTCACCCGCGTTCGTGAAGTGCCATCCTCCGACCAACCATAACATCGGACACAAGAATCCCAACCAGAAGGCCCAGAATGCTGCTGTGAAAGAGGAACCGGAGGACAAAGAGCGAAATGGCCAACGAGACGGAATATACCTTGCCCGGACCCGGAAGGTCGTTGGTGAGGAGGAGAGACCGAAGCCAGCATCCCTCTCCCACCGACGATCGATAAACGACTCGCCCCCACCAGACCCCGGGGTGGCACGCCCATCTGCTTGCGCTATCTGTGCGCCCGTTCGTGACGCGGAGCGCGAAGGTCCTCGCGAAGGTCGTTCAGAATCTCGTCGTGCTCCAGGCGGCAGTCTTTCGACACTAGATGATCCCCCAGGTGATGCCGGTCGCACTGTATGACTGTACTTCCCGAGCGTAGCAAGCTCTACGCCTCCATTGGGGTCGTTGATCCCTTTATCATCTTCGAGGACGTTTTCATCGTTGGTCCCGGCCGTAACGAAACTCTCCGCGTGTAGGGATTCCCTGTCATACTCTTCCTCCTCATAATCCTCCTCGCCCTCCTCGCCCTCCTCTGCGTCTTCCTCTTCCTCATCTTCATCCTCATAATATCCCTCCACGCTGCCCGCGATCACAGGCATCCTATCCACACCACCTTTCAAAGTGCTCCCAGCTATCGAGGTCCTGGCCATCCTTGAAGATCTATCCGCCCGAGGGCTTACAGAGCCGAACATAGAATACCGCAATTCAATCGGGGACACCGCAGGGATCTTGGGCAAAGGCATCACTCCTTCCGACGGTCCAGTGGCCGTAGGTGCCGTCGACGCCACAATCGCTCCAGGAGGGTGCTGAATAACTGTCGCACTTGTGGGCGTTTGCAACGTCGACGTCGGGGTGAACATCGTCGCTGTGGTCGTCGATCCCGTCGTACCAGCCGATGTAGGCGTCTGAACGGTGATGCCCCCATTGTTGTTCGCGGTAGCATTTGTGGTGGGACAGGCAGTTGCACGAGGACTCGGTGATGTAGTTGAGAGTAGGGCAATTGGCACCCGTGCTGTGATGCCAGGTGTGGGGGGCTGACTGGACACAGGGGTATGTGTTTGGGACTGTGACGGTGTCTGCGATGGAGGGGCTTGACAGTCGGATTTGGACGAGGTTTGGGAAACCGTACGGTTCAGATGACGATTTATGAATGGCGAAGGATGGATAGGTGAAGGACCTGATTATTGGACAACCGTCAGGGCGAAGGTTTTGTCATACAGCTTATAGAAACTCACGAGCAATCTCCAACTTCTCTTTACCGGACCCGACACTTCCATTCCCACCTCTACTCAAGGTTGCAGCATGGACACCTTTCTGAATCGCTGAGGCATCCGCAGACAATGTCAAAGACCCAGATCGGCTCAAGCTCGTCGTATTGCCTCCCACATTCCCACTGACAGTGCGAATCGAATTCGCCGATCCGGTTCTCGTCCTCAGCGATGCTCTATCATCCTCCATTTCCTCTCCTACCCCATGCCTCGATTTCCCCCTGGCCAATGAACCCACAATGCTTTCCACCCCCGGACTGGCCCGAGCACTGTTCTGCTTGCTGCCAGCACCCGTCCCAACGCTCTTCCCCAATCCAATAACGGAGCGCGACTCCGAGTCAGAACGCGTCGGTGAAATATAATCCTGCTCCACAATCGGCGACAGTTGCTTTGCGAGTGGATAGTTGTACGCGCTCTTGTACACATCAGTCCCTACGCCTTCGTTGGGCTCGAATGTCTGGACGCCGGTGTGCCTCTGTACATGCGTAGGGTGCGTGTGCCGCGTGGCCTGTTGCTGACTGTGGTTGCCACTGACAGGCAGCGAAGGCATGCTGGCCGGCGCCATCTGGGATTGTTGTAGCTGTAGCTTCAACCCCCAGCGGGACTTGGTCATCGATCCACCACTTGCGCCCCCGTTGCCATTTTCAGGGGCCGACGAACTCGTGGTCGATTTCGGCGGCATAGGAAATCCAGTCTGTTCGAAGTCTGATTCGAAGGGGGATGTATACAGCTCTCTGTCGTCCACCTGCCGATCGAGGTCTGGGCTGCTGTGGTGTGGTAGTCGTGCTGGATTCGCCCTGGGAGTTGGCTCATTCCAGCTATCGTGACTTCGCTGTGGGGAATGGGAAGAGCTGGCAGCAGCGGGGTTTGTGTATACAGGGCTTGGATATGGCCTCGAGTCTGGATATGGCACTGCGTATGCGGACGCGCTCGGCGGATGCGACGTATACGTATACGCGTATGTGGGAGGCTAGTGTAGAAGGTCTGTCAGTCAAACAAAAAATCAGTTCTGTGAAGGGAGGCTTACATGTGCTTCTTCTTCGTCCTGATCCTCTCTATTGTCCGCGGAAGCTGCAGCAAACGTTTCGCTGTCCAAACGCACGACTGCAGGTGGAGCAAGTGCCGCAGCCTGCCCCTGCGTCTGTACTGGAGCAGACACATCAACCTCCGGCGGTGGATACAAGCGTCGCACTCTGGGTTTTTCTGGCGGCTCATACCATGCGCCCGGCGGTGATACAACGTTGGTCATCGAAGGTCCTCCTTGGGTCTGTCGGGCGTTACCATTGCTGGCGTAAACGGGCGGAGCAGTAGCATGTTCGTCATAACCAAATCCAGTCAGCGAGATCGGTGTCGCCCGTGGAATGGGATTGCTGATAGTGACACCCTGAGCGGATGCCGACGACGGTCCCCTTCGGAGCGAGGATTCAGTGACAGGCCATGGAAGGTTGAGACTTCTGTTCATCGAGGAGGCGTCGTCGTTGTCGTCTTGGTTGGTGCCTTGTGTGGGTGCGACGCCTGGAAGGCGTAGTCGAGAGAAGATAGCAGAAAACATGATGGTTGCAGTCTAGGAAGGTGCGATGAAAGCAAGAAAGCAAAGACAGCAAGGAGAGCAAAAGATCGGCGGAATAAGAAAGCGACAGGGTGGATGAGAGGGATAGACGATCTGTCCGCGGGATGTCGGAATTAGGTCAAGAGGCGAAGGGGATGCAGACAATGCGAAGGTTGGAGTCAACAAACGGATGAATGGAGTAGGAGAGGACGACTCTGCGCTGCCTCCAGGTTGCGGACGGCTAGCTGCGTGCTTGCTCGTTCGCTCGTGTGGTGCAATAATATGCACTGAAATCCTCAAACGCCAAGGATCGTGCACCACTATGCTCAACAGCGAAGGGGTGCGACTGGGTCCAAGAAGAAAGTGAACCTCGAATGTAGATGCATGGGTTATATGGGTGCTGCCACGCCGGCTATGTACAGGCTAGCCCACCTTTGCCTTTTACTCGAGTTTCTGACACTAGGACCATCTTCATCACATCACGTATCGCATTCACCCTAGCCTTGAGGCATCGGGGCGGACGAACACCCGTAACTGACATGCAGCCTCATGGAGTGAGGCCGTCAGTCCAGCAAGCGATGCAGGGAATGGAAAGGCAAGTCGGGATAAGTTCCAGGGATTCCAAAGGAGCGATGTGAAGGATGAGGACTGCCTCGATGTCCCGAGTATGTGTGATCAGTACAAGCACTCTTGCAGTGGAAAGAAGGGGCTTCCATCGTGTGACAGTGCATCTGCGAGCGGGAGCTCCAGTAGGCGCACTGTAACTAGAATTCAATTGCACGAATGAACGTACCAACCTTACGCTTCAATGGATAGGCGCAGTCAGAAATAGCAAGCATGTGCGTTTGTTACAGCTTACCTCAAAGACAATCCTGTAGGACGGGCCTCGTGGGCAGACGTAAGGCAAAATGCGGTAAGAAGTTAGAAAGCGTAGAGAATGATGTATGCATGCTGATCATACTCAATAACGTGTACTCGAGCCTTTGACTGCTGGAGACATGATGACGCCAGGTGCTCGGATGCCGTCACCGTTGGAAAGGCTTCGTTCTTTTCTGACGGTCTACGAACTTCCTCAGTCTTCCATTGGTAGAGGGTGCTTGTGGTGCTGTACTTGCAGTACTCGAGAGTACATTCGTCTAGAGAGATGATCGTCCGCATTATCGGATGGAAACCCTCCTGTTAATCGTTTAGGAAGGACAATCATGGGGGCTAAAAGCTATTCTTAGTCGAGGCTTCCTAAGACCGAAAGAAACACCCAAACCTCGAGGATTTCCCCGACGACACCGTTTCATTAAAGAACTTCCAAGAAAGACCAGGAGAGGCAGAACTACGGCTAGATTGACTATGCAGCTATCAGCACTTCCCCATCATGCACCACAGGTGGTCGACAAATTTACTTGATATACCATGCAAGGGTCCGGACGAGCGTTGCATTCTTTGGGAGAGGATATCCTCCGAAACGGAGTGCTTGAAATAGTATCCGCAGTCGAAGGAGACCCTTTCGCAAATGACTTTGCTTCACGGACGAGCTTGATATTTGACGGTGTTGTTGCTCATCTGAGGAAAGGGGACTCGCGGTCGCGCGACTAACTTGCGAAAGCGCAGAGCTTCGTACTCGTGTGAACGGGGCGCTAAACGACACGGTGTCGCATGACCTTCACTTGTATGCCCCAGACATGTTATCGGAGGACAGATGCATGTCTCCTCTCCTGTCACCTCGGACTTTAGTCGGAAGTCGGTACGAATGAAGCTTGTACTTACCGGCTATAATCAAGTCAGACGAAGAGGCAGGTCCTCAACGAAGGGTGGAAGATGTTTCTTCTCGAGGTTCTGCAAAAAGATCAAGACAGTAAGTGTTGTAGAGAGAGAAAGTCAACATAGGGTCAGGAACAAAGCAGAGTATTTTTGAATAGAGGGGGCTGGGATTAGCAGGCAATGCGGGATGAGAACAAGAAACCAAGAATGAATGGATTGGGGTAGGGATGATACAGTACGCAAACACACACAGACAGCAAGAAAGATTGGTGTAGATATAGCGGGTAGAAATCCGAGATGCAGAGTGGCAGAGGGACAGGATATCGTATACGACAAAATAAAGCAATAAAAAAGTACAAACAAAGGTATAGAACGTGGTCGATGCGTCGTCGGACCGAAGGCGTTAGTTGCTTCAGCCCTTAGTCATGCTGGATAGGTTTAACGGCGGTCACTTCTACCGCAGGCGAGGTGCTAGCTTTGAGATCTTCAGAAGGCTTTCCTTTCTCCGATAATGTGGCATCCTCTCCAGATGAAGAGGCTACATCCGATGCATCATCGGCAGTGATCGAGGGTTCGTCCTTCGGTGGCTCTGCCTCTTCCGATGATGAAATGACGGTAGCGAGAGAGGTGGCATCGGTGGTGGGTTCATCGAGTTCTCCTGATTGTTCTTCGGGCAGGGGGATGGATTCTGGAGCCGCTTCTTCACCTTGCGCCGCTTCCTTGTTAGGAGCCCTGCCATCCAAATCGACCTCCTCGACCCCTTGGGTGACCTCTTTGACCTCTTGAGTATCCGCCTGAGGCGCCGGAGTGAGGAAGACACCTTCCGCGTCCGCCACGGAAGGCGTCGCGCTATCCCCACGTATCTTTTTCTTGTTCGCTTGCTCGTCATCACCAGCAGCCTCCCTCTCCGTTGAACTCAGACGGCGTTTACGCGTCTTGCGTGGGGCATTAGATGTAGCTACAGCAAGACGTTAGATGAATCGATAAAACGCATGTACTCCAGAAATAAAGTGAAGATGAGAAGCACGCGCTTTGGAGGTGAAGATGGCATGCACACAAAAGATAGAGGACGTACCATCTTCTTCCCAAGGCCTATCTGGGCGCGGAATGACACCGTATGAGATGCGCCTGATAAGTTTGAACATCGCACAGCAGAACTCTAGGAGAAGGACGGGTGGCGGTGGAGACAGACTGTGGGGAATGGAAAGGAAAGCAATCAAGGCGACAGCTCGACGCGACCGTTGATCCGACCTCAGAGTTTACAGTTGTTTACAATTTCCAATTATATCCGTCAGTCCCACGTTTGTGTCCCTCAACCATGTACATGCTTCGTTTCGTTACAATCGACTTAATTTTTATGCTTACATTTACATAGCAGAAAGATTCCCGGAACTTGGGCATTTCCGCCAAACCTTTCGCGTTGGAGAAACTGAAGGAAACCGAGTCTCCCGCCATGTCACAAACTCACATGATCGTAGATTTATCGACGCGACTGTGACGCGTGATCGGCAGCAGTTCGCACCACTCCTCGACTTGAACATAGGCGGCCCCAGCGGCCCCTAGGAGGTAACGTTCTTTAGCGATGTTTGAAGTTCGAGAAGAAGCAAGGCTCATGAGCCCGCATTTATCGAGTACAAATCGGAGCTAGTAAGTCCGAACTTCAGTTAGGGTGGACCATCGAGTCACTCAGACCTTCCTTCGACCAGATGAATCTCGAAGCTATCACTGTCAGGTGCATGGAGTGGTATAAAATGCTTCGATTGTCTCTCGAATTCGACAAATCTCGTCTCAAACCAACATGGCTGCCCCAATTGAACATCTTTACTGGAGCCAGAGGTTAGCATCACCCTTTCGACCGTCAGACTCGAAGGAATTTCGTCCTCTAGGCTACATGGGGCCTGTATTCTCTCCCACAAGAACGCCGCTTCGTGCTCTCCATAGTGCTGATAGCGTCGTTGGATCATATATCGACGAGGATTTTACTGCTTCTCAGACCGATGTGGGTGGTGGTCTCACTGTAGTGCGTCCCACTTTCCCTAACCCAGTACCCTCTAATAATTATTGCTTGATACACCTCCAGTCGACGCGGACAAACTTTCCCCTACCCGAGCCATCCTCGATTGCTTGAAATTGAAGTAGGAAGCATCTCGGAAGGCGCCAATCTCGATTCATATGGTATGTGCTTATTTCTCCTTTCTTTCTCTCCGAGGGGCTCGTGCTTGCGTAACAGTGTGACGCAGATCCGTGTGGAAAGCGTGGTCCACCTTCATGAGATGGCATTCGGACACCCTACAGATTGCCTTGTAGGCGATGCCTGAAACCTCATCAGCGAGCACATTCACCATAGCGACCTGAAAACCAACAGCTGCCCTCCCTGTGACCGCGTTTCGCCGGAACGTTGACGTCCTTATCTTGGAAGCAAGTAAAGCAGGGCATATCCAGTCATACGTAGTTGTCTCAAGTGCATTCCTGTTGCATACTACAAAGCGGACCCGAAAAGCTAATATGCACCCTTGCGTAGTTGGCCTCGAGCTGGGAATCCGAAATCTCCAAGTATGGTCAAAACATCCGTCGCGCGCAAATAGGGAGGATATATCGGCCAAGGGATGAACAGCTGTGCACATGGAAAATAGTACGCCTCCTGGTGAATATGATTCTACAAGGTCTGTAACTGACTGGACCTTGTTTTTTCTTTTCTTCTGCTCACAGACGCCGAGTTATACCTCATCCTATCCGACGCCGTCCAAGCAAACGCGGATGAAGTCCCTCGCGGCTACTACTTCATGGAAACTTTCAAGTACTCCTGGTTCGAGGTCACAGCTGCAACCTCAGAGGCCTTATTTGAGCTGGGCATCAGTAACATCCGCAAACCCACTGCCTTCACTCTTTAAGATGCTGAGGGATACCTAGGGGTGTGTCCTTGCTTTTGTATGCTGGTAAATAGGCAGCTGCTCACCTGTTCGGCATCGTCATGTCTTCACCCGATCTGTTTCTTGTTGGGCACCAACTGCTACGCCAAAACCGATTGCTACAGATATTTGGCCTGGAAACCCAAGATTAGAAAGGAGGCGTACCTCGCCAATATCATGTCGAAAATGAGATCTTTTGAGCAAGGACAGTGACCTCGGATCTTGCATCTCCCATGACGATGGCCCGCTCCCCAAATTTTACGTTATCCCGAGCTTAGCATGACAAGTAGGGCGAGGCCCCGCTTGTTCTCTCTGAGCTATTGGTCATTGTCTCGAAATAGATGGTTGAGCAAGTCGCCACAAATACCATTGCGAGAAACCGTGTGAAGGTGTAATCGGAGTTCACCGAAAAGAAATACCGACCCAACCACCTTTCGTCTTAACCACAACCATAACGCTCTACTACTGGTAATACTGGATTTCCGATGCCTCACACGCGATCTTCTGGCAAAAGACTTCGTTCTGGTATTCTCTTGCCCATATCAACCGTCTAGGCAACAATGACCAGCTTTCTTTCTCTGCCAGCCAGGGTCTTGGCTGAACCAGTTCCTCTGCCCAAGCCACGTGCTTCGGCGCAGAAACCCTCGGGCTCAAGCTCTGCTCCCTCCTCCTCGTCTCGTGCACTTAAAGAAAAATCCTCGCAGCCTGATCGCATCGTCTACTCCGTGGAACAAATGGAAGCAACCACCGGACTTTTGCAACGAGCGTACACTGAGCACAAGCGCGTTCTTTCGGAAAATGCTGAACTCGAGGGTCAAGTTAATGGACTTCAAAAAGCTCGCCGTCTTTCCTGGCTTCTTATCTGGGATCTCGAGCTCATGCTTTGACAGGAGGCCCAACAGCTGAGGAAAGACCTGGCGCTTGAGCGAGAGATTAACACATCTTTCACCGATCAAATCCTTAGAATGGACGAGTTTATGCTGGATGTTCGTCAATGATACACTTTTCCAAATAACAGTCTACCATCTGATGGTTTCTTTCAGATGGGAGAGGCCCTAAACTGCAGTATATGCGCCGAGCGAATGGATAATCCGCACATGTAAGCACATCTTCGCCCGGAATTTCAGTTCTCTCCGTCGCAGTTTATGCGAATATATGCAGCATCCCGGCATGTGGGCACACCTTTTGTGCAGACTGCATCGAGGCTTGGTTCGTGAAGCAGATCGACAACCACTTTGACAGCGTACGTTTCCGTCGATCTCGAAGCTCACGAACTAAACATCATTATCTGCCACTAAAGGAGCAGAACGCGCGAGTGGAGACGATGGTGTACACCTGCCCAACCTGTCGCACTCACAACCGAGGGTGGCACAGAGAGAACTTCGCCTTAAAAGCACTGTCGGGCCTCCTCTCTGACTATCTTTCTAAGCAAGATGCATGAACCTTCTCGGCTAAACATTACAGCAATACACGATTTCCATGACATGACGCTCATCGGATTCATAACCCTTACGGGACAAAATACAACTACAACTACATACAACACGACAAAGTCGAAATCCCCCGTCCTCTACATCCCTCTCGTCTCGGACAAGAAGAAAATGAACTTAACCCATGACCTCCTTGGTTGCACTACTACCGTATTCGATCGTGTACTCGGACTCATCCTCCTCCTCATTCGCCTCTCTTTTCTTCTTGATCATGTTATAGATCAAGTAAACAGGCCAGCCTAGCCGTACAATAAAACTCGTCCTCTCCGGGAAGATGTAGGTGCTCTGGAACGCGATGATGATCCAGGCTGTGAGCAATGTGAGGGGAAGGGCGAACTCGACGTAACGCGCAAGGGTCGCTAATGATCCGGGATTGATTTCAGACACGTTCATCCCAAAGACTGCCTGTGTCTCCGTTAAGCAACCGGGCAAGAAGGAAGGGGAGAGGGCATACCGCGACAAAAGAAGATGGGAGGAAGACCATTGTAAGATAGGCAACTTGCTTCATCTGTGGGGCATGTTAGTTGATCAAACCACGCGCCTAGGAGATTGACGAGGGGGACATACAGCTACATAGGTCGTGGAGGTGAGAAAAGCATTTCCGAAAGACGTAGAGGACACAGCTTACCAGCACTATCTCGAACAGCAGCTTCGGTCATCTCTCGCATGTATCGACTATCGGTAATGTTGACGCTGCTGAATACCTTCATCCAAAAAACACGTAAGTGGCTGACATCACAACTGTCGAAGAGAACGTACGAGGCCCATCACATTCTTTAGCCGTCGCTCTTGCATGTGCAACTCGGACTTGAGGCGTCGAATCTCTGATAACAGGTTCGCACATTCTCGTTGCATGACCTTGTGGGAGAAATTGAGATCCTGTTTGCTCATGGAATCCATGGCCGGGTTGTGTGTGTCCCTGATGAACTCGACGTGTTTGGTGAAGTCGTCGAGTAAGGACGAGTAGTGAAGATGGTGTGCTCGAATGACATGCAATTCCTGTGTGAGAGGCATCTCTGAGGTGGATATGACCCTGGTTTCCTAGTGACACAGTGAGCAAATGCAATCTGTCAAAGTCAAACTACGAAGTAGATACTTACCAGCGTACAGATGTGCTCGTACAGGTTCTCCAGAGCCTCGTCCCAGGCGTACAGCGCGTGCCATACAAAGGTCAGTAGAACGAATGTCGGATCAGGCGATTTTTGGAAGATGCTCTGCCAGTAAACACTCTGACCAGCAAAGCGAATTCGCTCGTGCAAAAATGGGGCCGTGGTGGTTGGGATGTTCATGCTAGGGTGGTACGAAATGATCGTACTTCCATTGACATTGCGGATGAGGTGAACAGCCAATAAGTCCAGGACAAGCAGCCTGTCATCTATATTAAGATAGGCCGGTGTTAGCATATTGAGAATCCGATGGTGGCACGAGAAAAGATACTGGAGTAGAGGGCAAGGGGTGCGTGGGTGTCGATCTTCTGCGAGCCTAACAGCGTGCTTGGTTGCTTGAGAGTGTCCGACGACTTGCTGAACGCGGCGTTCAGTTGAAGAGCTTGGTGGTTCGACATCGACTTCAGGAAGGTCAACGTTATGGTGATATCTGAAATAGATTTCAGTAACCATGGAGAAAAAAGAATGAAAGCCACATACGATCTCCGACACCAGGTTTAATCTCTTCTTGGAAACGGGATGGGATCCAGTTCAACGACGACGACCAGAAAAAAGGCTCAATGTTATACCTACAACGTCCTTGAAAATTATCTTCTCGACGAGCAATCAACCACATACTTTGCTCCTAACATCTGCAGAATGGGGCCGGACATGTCTTGGATGAAGAGTGCCCGCACTCTAAGCCTTTCAGGACGCTAAAGCATTATCAGGATCCTCAAGAAAAACAGAGAGAAGGAAGCAAACAAAGTATTCACCGTTTCGTTGATGATGATATCCCAAATTTGGTCCTCTTCTCCGCTTGTCGCCACAATGGATCCAGCGTTGGTGAAGAACCCATTCTCGTCCACGTCAACTCGGTGGCAAATGCACGGTTTTGCTGTATCATACTCTGTGATAGCACGGTTGATTTTGCTTTTCTTCACCTGCCGATGAGTCCAGTTTGGGAAGCGAGACTGGGGATAGCCTCTCCAGCATCCCCCACACGACTTGTGGTCGCACAAGGGTGGCACTGGGGGAAGGGGACACTCGAGTTGAAGGGGGTCAACCTCTAAACAGGCCCGTGAGCGAACCACGAGGCTCAACACGAGCAACACGTAACATACCGTCCTCCAAGTCAACCCATGGCCAGGGCGCCGACGGCGAGGCATGTCGATGAGAAGGGTGGGGCACACGGCTTGGGTCGTCCTTTGGGTCCTTCCTTATCGAAGATCTCTTGCTTCGAGCCGAGAGCACAGATGGTGCGCGGTCGGGCACACCCAGTCTGCCGTTCGACGCTAGGAAGTTCATGAGAGTCGTGTCGTTCGTAAGAGGATAGGCGGGAGCGGAAACGGAAACGGAAGGGAGCGCTCGACACCCGTGCACCTCCAGCGGAGAGGGATTGCGGGTGAGATAGAGGGTCGGTTCGAGGATATCGGATTTTCTTTGACATCAGGAATTCATATCAGGCCCTTTTGGAAACTTGCAAGCGCCGTAAGGCACCACGTTTACAACCGTGGGGTCAGCAGGAGGTTCGCTCCGTCAGTGCGCTTCTGTCCGGCTATGTGGTGCCCTCGAATAACCAACAGGCTGATATCAATAGCTGTGAGGCTAGTTATGTAGCTGAGTGAGTAACGAACAAAACCCACGATATTCTCGAGAATAGTGGACGGTTCAATTGATCTTGATCTTTAACGAGGTAGGTGCATGACCCGCAATACTGTAGGGTCATCCTGACGGTTAAGAAGAAGGACGAGGGGAAGACCAACGGAATCGGAGAACGCCTTGATCGATCGACAAGCTATGGTTCCGTCGAGAAATGCCTCGTCCGCTTGGCAAGGCGGAGGAAAAGCGGGATCTATGTGCTACCAAGGCAAAACAGTACATTTTCTGGAAATACAAGTTCTCGACCTAGGTACCTGAAGAGATATTCGAAGATGAGGAGGAGAGGTGGCAAGAATAAATAATAGTCAAGTTAGTTATTAGTCATGGAGGCATGGGCGTGTGCACATTTTTACGCATGAAAATACACTCTATGAATCAGCGTCAGCAAAAAGTCTTAAATAAGACCCAGACAGCAAGAATACTTACTGGCAAGAAAATAATAGAGCAAGATCACGAGCTGCGGATCGACCGCACTTGCTGAGCCTCACGGAAAGTCGCACTAGCAGGCGACAAATCCTGTGTCTGCTCCTTCTTCAATCTCCTGTCCATATCAAACAAGTCCTTCCCAAACAGCCTCGCGAGTAGCAGAACCGGCCAGCCGAGGCGTTTCCAAAAGGTGACATATTCTGGGAAAATGTACCGGCTCTGGAAAGCGATAATGATCCAGACGGTGGCGAGCGTGAAGGGGAGGGCAGTTTCGACGTAGTGCGGGAGGGTGCCGTTGGTATCTGGGACGATTTCCTTGACGTTCATCCCAAAGACCGTCTACACTGGTCTGAGAATAGAGTAACATCAAGACTGGTAGATGAACTCACCGCCACGAAAGAGGATGGAAGGAACACCATGGTCAAATAGGCAATCTGCTTCATCTACCAAACGCATGCAAGTTAGAGCCTCATCTCGAAAAAGATCAACTAGATCAACATACGGCTGTCGAAAAAGAGGGGTGAGATTCCAAGGGTGGAATTACTATGCACCAATGGCGTACCTGCACTATCTCTGACCGCCGCCTCCGTCATCTTTTGCATTCGCTTGCTGTCAAGAATGTTCACGGTACTGAAGACCTGTCATCTCCAAGCTTAGTCACTAGCCTATATGAAGGTGGAAAAGGGGCATACAAGGTTCATCACGTTCTTCAACCGCCGATCTTGCATCCTTCGTCCCATTTCAAGGCGTTCGATCTCTGTGAGGAGGTTTGCGCACTCTCGTGTCATCAACCGCCAACTGAGATCATATTGATCTGGAGGGAGTGAATCGAGGGCTGGACTTTTGGTATCACGTATGAACTGGACTGTTTTGCGGAAGTCATCAAGGAGGGAGGAGTAGTGGAGCTGGTGGGCACGAATAACGTGAAGTTCTCGGGTGATTGGCATCGGACCGGAAGATGTCATGACCCGACTTTCCTGCATGCCGCACATAGTTGAACAAATTTTGACATATCTGAAAAAAGAGATCCTACGAGGGTGCATATATGCTCATAGAGATGTTCCAAGGCTTCATCCCAGGCATACAGTGCATGCCAAACAAAGGCTAAAAGGACAAGCGTTGGATCCGACGATTGCCGAAAGATGTTTTGCCAGTAGACACTCTGACCTGTTAATGTAAATACCCTTCGTCACTTTGACAACATACAGCCTTGAGACAATTTCAAAGCTTACCCGCAAAACGAATACGTTCATGCAGGTACTTGGCCGTAGTCGTTGGGAGGTCCTTGTCCGAGTGGTAAGAAATAATCGTGCTGCCATGTTTCTTGCGGATGGTATGGACTGAGAGAAGGTCTAGAACTAGGAGGCGACCATCTGCGTAATCATAATATTAGATCCCTGACGAGGATTAAAGTTCTGACAGCATACTTGACGCAAGCTCCAACGGCGCCTGGGTATCAATCATCTGTTCAGCTTAAATTCACGGTGTCAGCACCTCCGTATAACGATCTGTGAAAGAGGTTGAACTCACCTAAAAATGAGTCGCCAGAAGACCCAAGGGTGGCAGACGATGCCGCGTACGGCGATTTTGCGCTGAAACTAATCGCAGTGTTTGCAGGCACTGAACGCAGGAATGTTAGTGTCACGGTAATGTCTATGCCTTGTCGTTATCGAAATTTCCAATGCTAGGATGGATATCGAGGCTTACGGTCGCCGATGCCCGGGACAACCTCTTCCTCGAATCTTGAAGGAATCCAGTTGAGGGACGAGGAGAAAAAGAACGGCTCTATGTTATATCTACAGGATAAAGTGACTTCAAAAAATGCAACGAACAATAATGAACCGCCTTACCTAGTCCCCAACATTTGCAACACAGGTCCTGACATATTCTCAACGAACATTGCCCTCACTCGAACATCCTCCGGAGACTACGGAATTTTAGGCACGGCTTAGTCACTGAAACAACCCACTCACCCGAGCCTTCAAAATGCTATCCCAAGTCTCCGCCTTATTTTTCTCCGTAGAAGTAATTTCCTCCAAACCCGAAGGAACTGTGAACAGCCCGTTGTTGTCCACGTCCACCAGTCGAATAACACAAGTACGTTGATTTTCGTAGATGGCCTTTCTAATTTTGCTCTTCCTGACTTGCTCTTCCGTCCAGTTCGGGAATAATGATTGAGGGTAGCCTGGCCAACACCCTCCACAAGTTGTGTGATCGCATGGTTCTGGGATGGGCGGCAAGGACGACTCTAGTTGCTTTTTGTCCACCTCTGTGCGTTAACCGTCAGAAATCGCGAAACACAATAGAAGGGTAGTAAAAAAAATACGAACCATCCTCTAGATCCACCCACGGCCAAGGCGCCGATGGTGCTGCATGTCGGTGTGAAGGTGGGGCCACCCTCCTTGCCTCCTCATCGTCTGTCTGGCTGTGAAGCAGCTTGCGGCTGCTAATGGACATGTCTTTCCTACTATTAAGGATACCTGAAGCAGTGTGCGGGGGCCGGAAATTCTACGTTGTTCTATACTCGCGGGGTGCGTTCTTCAGCAACCAGTCATGGCTTTTTCTGCGGATGTGAAGGAGGGTATTGATGGTGAAGGCAGGGCGCTCCGTAGCTCGGTCGCCTACGTCCCCGAAGTTGGGCGTTTATTTGTAGCTCTTGTAGCATGCGTTATACGTAGGGTGGCGCTGTCAGTTTGTGTGCAACAGATATCTGTCAGTGACAGGGTTCCGAGTTGAATTGGATCATAGATAACGGCAAAGAGCACAGCCCCGTGCACACGTGCCAGGTCATGACCATGCCAAGTCATCACCGTGCCAAGGATCACGGTCAACTTCGAACTTCCAAGGTCTTCGCGCCGCATTTCCAGGACTTCTAAAAGTTGGTCAATTTCATGTTCTTGGTGGGTATACAGCGACTCATGTTCTTAGATGAATTGAAATGCCGATGGCTGTTCAGGTCTTTTACGATATATATAAAGCACTCACCCACTTAACGCCACGATTTCGGATGTTCGAACCACCCCGCCTACATCCTTTTGACGACATTTCCTTCCCCAAGAAACGCCCTCAGCAAGTTTAACACCTCTTGAACCACGTCGTCATGTCCGACATTGACCGGTTCTCCATTGTCACGCTTGTGCTATTCTTTCTCTCGACAATATTCGTCATTCAACCTCTATCTTTCCACGTCCGACTACCTTTTATTGGGCGGACCCGCCTCACAATCGGACTCATGACTGCGCCGATTATTGCAATAGCAATTCTTTGGGCTGCTCAGTGCATCGGAGCAACCCAGATTCGCGACGGCATTGTGGGAACCGGTCAGAACTTAAACTTTTTCAGAAGGTTTAGAGGTCTGAATATTTCATGAACAGATAATATCAAGCCTTACAACATCCTCATCCTCTTCATCTCCCTGGCCTATATGGCCATCACCCTCGATGTCACTGGAATTCTGCAGGCAGCTGCATTTTGGGTCAGCAATAAGGGTGGTAGCAACGGGCGCAAGCTATATTTTTACTTCTACCTCCTTCTCACTGTCGTCAGCATGATTGTGGGGAACGACCCCATTATTCTCTCGGGCACGGCTTTCTCGTGTACTACACGGCTGCGACAGGGCTTGAGCCTATCGCATGGCTCATCTCCGAGTTCGCAGCGGCCAACACAGCCAGCATGGTCCTCTTTGTGGGGAATCCAACCAATGTCGTCATCTGCGAAGGATTTCGGATCAACAACGCAGCATTCACGGCGTATACCATCCTCCCTTTCCTAGCATGCAGTGTGGCGTGCTATGCAGGGCTTGCGTTCCAGTTTCGAGGCGAGAAGCACGTTCCTCGGAGATTGAACGCCATGGGGGAGCTGAAACCGCGCGAGGTCCTGCGTGACCCCGTCAGCGCATGCTTTGGAAGCATTCTGCTCGCCGTCTGTCTCACTGTCGTCATCGTCCTCAGTTTCTTCCACATCGACGTGTGGAAGATTGTCCTTCCATTCGCAGTGGCCAAGTTTATTTTCGACCTCTCATGGGATCACTACCGTTACGTCACAGACCGTATACCACGGCTTGACGCCAAAGCAGCGTCTGAAGGACATCCGGGCGACGAAGATGCAATGGTCAGCGAACTGAAGAGGGCAATGTCGATGCCGACCTCGCAAGCACCAACAGAAATGACGGATGTCGAGCGCCGGCCTACGTTCGCCTCCGTAACGGCCACTTCATCCGAGATCGCCGCTATCACAATCCCCAAAGCCCGTTCACCCTCCCCAGAAAGCTCCAAAACCATCTCACAAGCTCCAGAACCCCGAATATTCGCGGAGCAGCGCGAGAAGCTCGCCATAGTTCACAGACGGCTCGCGGCACACTTCCCCACTTTCTTCACGGCCCTTCCACGCCTGCCGTTCGGCCTCATCCCGTTCGCGTTTTCTCAGTTCATTCTCATTGAAGGGCTTGCACGGCAAGGGTGGATAGATGTGTTCGCTACGTGGTTCGTCAAGGCTTCGCATCGCCAGATGATCCCAGCTGTATGGCTAGTGGGCTTCCTTGGTGTGATCTTGTGCAATATTTCTGGAACGAACATCGGAGCAACCATTCTGCTAACAAAAATAGTGCGCGTAGCTGAGCTACCGGATAGTTCTGCGAGAGCGGCGGCTATCTCACTTGCTGTGGCTAGTAATATCGGTGCGGTCAGCTTCACATTCTCTGCAAGTCTGGCTGGCCTTTTGTGGCAGTCAATATTGAAACAGAAAGGCATAACATTTCGGCAATTAGATTTTGCCTTTTGGAACACACTTCCGTTGATCCTCATGACTGCTGTCGGTCTGGCAATTGTGACCGCCGAAATGGTCGTTCTGTACTAAGTGGGAGTAGTGTAAAGGATGGATGAAATTCATCTCGGGAACAGCAGTGGGAGAACAAGACGTAATCCAATACCCCAAAAGTTGGTGTCTACATAATATACCTGTTTTGCTTTGTGAAAATTAGATGACAATTAGATCCTTCCCCGGTTTATAACAATCAAGCTGTTTCATTATTCAATGAACACCTCAGGCAAGGCTACTGTCGATCACCGACGGAATCTGTTGTCACACCGTTGTACAGTCACGAACTATTCCGGCGAACTCCTCTGAGTTCGAACGTTCATTTAACGATCGCATTGGACATTTCCCGTCTCGACCCCGTTGAACTCAACGTCTCCACAAGAAACTCAGGCCCTCTTCCTTGAAAATGTCGCATCTCAAAGATGACCCTCGAGACAGCTCACTCGAGACAAGCTATACCTGGCCGAAGACATGGTACCGCGACAGCACTGGTCCGTCAAGTTCTCTTCCTCAGTTCAACGGGAGCTTACACAATTTCTTGCCACTAGATGGACTGGGCACCTCAGGGATGTTCCTCTCAGGTCTCATCATGGTCACTCGCAACCGGTGCGTACAATACCAGGCTTGGTCTTGAATCTCCTATTGAAGTGGCGAACTTCCCTGTAGATTCCTCGCGTGGCCCTCGTTGTTATTCAGCATGAGCAACCTCATCAACTCTCATCCAATCCGAGCGAAAGAGGGCGGTTCTGGCTGGTCAAACCTCGCGTACGTCCCTCGCCCTCTCCTTGCTTGTTATGTTACTTACGACCCCTTTCAAACCTGCAGGTTGTGCATTTCTGCACTATTCGCGTCATACGTCCCCATCTTTGTGATTACACAAACCCCTAAAGCTTGAGGGTAACGTGGTATACAAACCTTGGATGGATCTAATTTATTTGATATGCTTGTTGTAACTGGAAGGGCAGGCGGAACTCGTTCAGTGTCCCTCCTACGTGTTCGGCATTGTCTCTAATACATTCTTACCTAGAGAAACCCCTGCGCCTAAGTACATTATTGACGATCTTTTTTCAACCCTCTGTCAATTTCGTCGCTGGTCCGGCCGTATCAAGCACGATTCGCCATGTTCTAAACAATTTCTCTCCGATACACCCTTCTTTCCTAAGGCTCAAACATCAACCTGCCGACCAGCGCTATTAATTCGTCACTCGTCCACTAACGAGATGTTTGGACACGGCGTATATTCGCTTGCTCAATTTTTGGAAAGCCCCGAAAATGGGCCGGTGCGCCGTTCTGCTATTTCGTGCCGCCCCTGCGGTCATTCTGAGGCTGGCTAGCCATATAGTTTTTAGCATCATACTTAAATCCTTTACATAAACCAGTGAGGCATGTCTTTAGCCAGTGCTAGGCTCGTGACCAGCCTGAATATGAGAATCGATATTCAGGCTGGTACAGCTGAGTTTGAATTCCCGTAGCGTTCAGGTTGCACAGCTTTTTACCCAATATAGTATCTTGCCGACCCTAAAGTCAGGTCATGTTACCGCGTCACAAGCCCCTAAGGATGTGTCGCTTTAAGTACATTTGATGGCCAATTTACCTCTCTCTTGTGTCATTTCTGTCAATCCATGTAATAAACCTTGGCTGTATTCTCTGGCAATCCAGGAGATGCAAAAATTATACCCAGAAATGGCACCGCACACATACTCAGCTGTAATTCCTGGAAGTATGCTAGCTTTCAAGTTATTCAACATGCTTGATACTGGATTGTGAGGGCTCTTCTGCTTTCATAGCAGAGAGAGGGAATATGGATAGGCTGCAATAGATAATATTCGGTATAAATCTCACTGAAAGCAAGTGAGCTGACTTTGGTTCTTCAGTGCCACTGAATTTGTAAGCCTTGTGTCCCAGTCTTACAGCGCGCAGCCTTTTCTGTATGTACATGTGACCATCAGCGATAACAGTAGATCGTAAAACTTCTCTCTTAAGCTCATGACCAGCCTGAATATGAATATCAATATTCAGGCTGGTAGAGCTGAGTTTGAATTCCCGTAGTGTTCAGGTTGCACAGCATTTTCCCTATACAGACAGGTGACTCTGACTGACCCTAAACTCCCAGGTCATGTTCCAGTCAACAAACTGTGTTGCAAGCCCCTAAGGATGCATCACTCAATGTTTGATGCCTGCTTTGCCTCCCTCGAGTGCTGTTCCTGTCAAAATCATGCAGTATGCTGCCTCTAGACTCTCCAGTAATCAATGAGATGCACAGGATCTCGCCAGAAATATTACCCTCACATACTTGACTATAGTTCTGGAGCCCTGGAGACAATCAAATTATCTTGCTTGCTAGCTTCTCTTTGTGCTGACTGGCTGAGAAAAAAAACTCCTCAAGAATTCCAAATATGGGCACCCATTGCCAGACTGATGATTCAAGACTCCTTGATGTTTGAATGAACATCAGAAAACTTTGTGCACAGTCTTGCTGTATCTCATTGCTCCAGAAATCCCTTGTTTTCTCGCTTCTCAACCCCCTGCAGGCTATCCAGATTCTTGTGTTTCAAGAGCACAGCATAAATGTAATTCCAACCAACAAGGACACTCCCAACAGTCTAAGCCCCATTCTCAGTATGCAGTATTGTGGTGGGAGGAATCTGCCGCTTGTGGAGTAAGAAGGTTGACAAAAGCATAGATAAAAGCCTGTAGAGTATGTCAGTACAACATAGAATAGACAATATGTGAACCAACTAAGAATAGCTCAGTGTTTGGAAAAACGGCTAATAACATTGACCAGTACCTAAGAATAGCTAGGTACAGGATGTAAGCATATGAATAGTAGATCATAAACTAGAAAGCTCACCTCAGCGTTTGGAAAAACGGCTGAGGGAGCGCTAATGAAAATGGCGTGGTATAAATGGGCTCGACTGCCCAGGAGAGCCATGTGAAGATAAAACACAAAAGAGCAGCCGATGCATGATAAGAACGGCAACGAGATAACGTAGAATGTTTATATGTACTCTAGATGTGAAGTAGAGTAGACGGAAGTAAAATGAAAGTTAACATAAAGACAAAATACCTATCTCCAAGCATGAGACGGGCCGTGCTGACACGAGCTGCATACGTGAAACCTGTGCGCTGCTCGGGCGCGTTTGCCTCTCCAAATCCAACACTCCCCCTCAAACGAGCACGAGTCCGAGCTCCGAAGCGAAATGCTTCACCTTTGCAGAAGGGAGGGCCTTGGTGAGAGTATCCGCAACCATTTCGCCAGTAGGACAGTAGACGAGTCGAATGGACCCCTTTTCGACGATCCAGCGAATGAAATGAAACCGAATGTCGATGTGTTTAGTGCGGGCGTGATACTGATGGTCTTTTGTGAGCGCGATGGCCGATTGGTTGTCCGAAAATAAAGTGGTCGTGTCGAGGTCGATGGCAAAAAGCTCCGAGACCAAGGAGCGGAGCCAGAGAGCCTCCTTTGTGGCCTGCGTCGCTGCGACATACTCAGATTCCGTGGTGGACAGTGAGATGATCTCCTGGCGCTTAGCACTCCACGAAACAGCACCGCCGTGAAGCAAAAAAGCATACCCCGAGATCATGTGATGATCCTCTGCCATACTCCCATCCGCATCCGCAAATCCAACCAGCCCCTTCATGTCCCCACCAAAACTCAACCACAACTCCTTCGTACCACTCAGGTAGCGAAAAATCCGCTTGACGGCCTCCCAGTGCTCTGGGACCAGGCTTTGAGGCGTATCCTGAGACGGTTTGGACAGCGAAGGTGATGTCCGGGCATGTACCGAGCGAGGCGTACATGAGAGAACCAACGGCCTCGTGGTATGGGATATTTGCCATCTTCGCGATCTTGACAGTGGTAGAGGGAGACTGAGCGCTCGAAAGGCGAACATTGGGGTCCATGGGAATGGAAAGAGGCTTGAGGTCTTGAAGGTTGTACTGGCGAATGATCGAGTCGATGTACGAGCGTTGGGAAAGGAAGATAATATGGCGTTCGTGATCGCGCCGAACCTCGATGCCGAGGATCCAGTGGAGTTCGCCCAAATCGGTGATTTCAACGTGCTTGGCGACCTCGGCCTTAAAGGCTTTGATCAGTGGCAGTGCAGTGGCCACAATTGTGCAGTCGTCAACATGCACAAGCATGATCACAAGCGCCTCGCCGCGGCGCTTAAAGAAAACTGCCTGGTCGACCGCGCACTGCTCAAAACCGAGCAGCACCATGATCTCCACCAACCTCTGATACCATCGCCTCCCTGACTGCTTCAGTCCATACAGTGTCTTGAGAAGACGACACACCTTTCCCGCGCTGTCAGAAATCCTATATCCGGGGGGTTGGTGCATAAAAATAACCTCGTCGGCGGTGAGAATGCCATTTAGGTAAGCACCTTTGACATCAACTTGATGGATTTCGTAGTCATGGACAGCCACCATCGCGAGAACAGCCCGAATAGAAGCAAGGCGTGCGACCGGTGCAAATGTGTTGAAGTAATTGATCCCTGGGACTTGGGAGAAACCTTGCGCGACGAGACGAGCCTTGTAGCGCACCACGTTGCCAGCGGCATCCTTCTTTGCCCGAAAAACCCACTTTGAACCAATGATATTGGCTCCAGGAGGTGCGTCGACAAGTTCCCATGTACCTGCAGCTTTCAAAACAGCGAGTTCTTCCAGGATCACCTTCTCCCACAATGGCCAATCAGGTCAAGTCCTTGCCTTGGTGAGAGAACGGGGCTCTAAAGCCTCTTTCTCACTGATTTCTGCCGCCATTGCATACTCATCAATGAAGTCTGCCACCATCACCCACCCATCCTCGTTCTCCCCCTCAAAACCAGCCTCGCTATAAAGAGCGTAGAGGATCTCCGAAGGGAGCTGCACCCCAGGTGTAACCTTTGGTGCCCCAGGACGATTGGACGAGACGGCACGTCCCTCGAGGATGTCACAGAGACGTTGTGTAGGCTTCCGAGTGCGTTTCGACCAAGTTTCGGGCTCCGAGGGCGTCTCATGGTTGCTAGAATTTGACGTGTTTGAGTCCATGGGGTCTGTGGGAGCAGGGATAGTGGTTGCAGGTGTCTCGAGAGGAGTTGGTGCGGATGTAGAAGCTTGTGTATTGACAGATGGGGTGCTGGTAAGTCCATCCGGTGTCGAATCAGGCGTCGTTTCGATGAATTCCCAGTCCTCCCCCTCGAGACGGCTGACTGATGAGGCTGTCTTGTCAAAATAGACATTTCGCTCCACCGTCACGGTCCTCTTGTCAGGCCAATAAACCCTCACACCCTTCGACTTCTCATCCAAACCCATCCAACGCCCCTCTCGCACCTGCCCACCCAACTTGTTCCCTCCCTCGATGTGCACCCACACCTTCTCGCCCCACTCACATACCTCGCAGAGGTCAGGCTTCTTCCCAAAAGCTGCCTCGTAGGGGGTTTTGCCATCCACCGCCTTCGTCGACGTCCGATTTAACAACCAAACGACATGGCGAGCAGCCTCGCCCCAAAGAAACTTTGGCAGACCAGAACTGTGTAATAGCGCTCGAACGCGCTCCATGATGATGCGATTACGACGTTCCGCAACACCATTTTGGGCAGGGGTATCATGGACGGTTTGCTTCCTCGCCATGCTGCGAGCCTTGAGATGGACAACAAACTCCTTCCCGGTGTACTCTCCCCCTCGATCCGAGTGCAAAACCTTGACTCGAGCACCTAGCTGTGCATCACACCACGCCTCGTACTCCCTGTACTTGGCAAAAGTGTCAGACTTATTGCGCATGAGGTAGAGGTGAGTGAGTTGCGTCTTGTCATCAATGAAGGTGACGTAGTAGCGCCGACCGCCCTGTGTAGAAACAGGCGCTGGTCCCCAGAGATCCGAATGAACCTCACCACCAAACTCGCTTGCCCTCTCCCCAGCTCTCTCTTTCGGCACCGACTTCCTCGTTGCCTTGGCATAAACGCACAATTTGCAGAAGAAAGGATCACCAGACGTCGACATTGTTGTGAGACGAACACCTGTCACAAACTTGTTGGATACAAGTCGACGAGCAACCTCAGGCGATATGTGGCCCATGCGACGGTGGAACTGGTCCAAAGTGATTGTCTCGATCGCTGAATTGACCGTGTCGTCGTTGTGCTCAACACAGTACAAGCCCTTCTCATTCTTTGCCACCTCGCCAACCTCTTCACCCTTTGGTCCTCGAATAACACACTTCCCATGTGCAAACGTTGTGGAGAACCCCTTCTCATCAAGCCGCCCAATGGAGACAAGCGTATAGCCAACTTCGGGAGAGTAGAGCACCTCTGTGAGGTGGAGCTGCTTCATGTTGACACCGCTAGGTATGTCGATGATGAGCTTGCCAACCCCAGTAGCACTGAAGTTGTTTTTGTTGGCAGCGCAAAGTGTTTGTGGTGGGATTTCCATGAGGTTGACGAAGTCCTTGTGGTAAGGGGAGATGTGGCGAGTTGAAGCCGAGTCGTAGATCTCGACGTGAGGGGTTTCAAGGAAGGCATTCTCAACGTCAAATTTCTCCTTGACGGTGTTGATGATGGCGTAGAACTCAGCCATCAACCTCTCCTCCTCCTCGTCGGATCCATCCTCAGAGCTCCAGAATGGGTCGTCATAGTCTCCAGCATCACTTCCGACATCTGAGAACCAGTCACTGTCCATCAGCGCATCAGACTGGTGAGGCACCGGAAGGGAGTTGCTGTCGGCGTCGGAATAATCGTTGCTCCCCATCACCATGTTGGTATTTGACTGGAGCCCTGGCATTGAACCATGCACTGACATTTCATCATCAGACTCGACCATGACCGCAAAAACACCATCGCTGTCCCCCTCCTCAACCTCAACCACATTCACAGACCCACCTGCCTTTGAAGAAGCTGCCTTCTGAGTCAACTTGTCGACAATCTTCCTCATTTTCGGGCACTGACTTTTGCGGTGACCAAGGTTGCCACACTTCCAGCACCCCCTGCTTGAGCCACCTCCACCATTCGCAGCCTGTCCACCACCTGTGTTGTTCAAAGTGTTTGATGAGACTGCCATCACCTCATCGCGGTCATCCTCCCTCGCCTTTCCTGAGTGCCCAGAACGTTGGGACTTCTGGCGGTCATACTCCTTGCCGATAAGCTGAATGAGGGTGTCAGGAGCAATGGTACCAGTTGGGGAGAACATTCGGGCAGCAGCAAGCTGTGCCGATGCGAAGTTTGAGAGTGGGATAGGAAGGGACTGCAGGATGGGTGAGCGATAGTCTTTCTCATCAATGTCAACACCAACCAAAGCAGGCTGTTCCCTCTTGGTGGCCAAGGAATCCAGGAACTCATGCACATTGCCCTTGTTGGGGCACTTCGACCCCAAGAACTTCATATGCATCTCAGTTTGCGCATAAGCGCCCTTCTCCGTATACTTGCTGACGATGGTGGACCACCTCTCGAAGACGGTCTTCTTCAAGTGGATACACATCCACGTCGAATCGGGAATCCTCTGGGTGAGTAAAGACTTCGCCGCACGCTCGTCCTTGTCCCACTTCTCCATAGCAGCTATCTCAGCCACAGTAGGAGTCGCTGTCGCACCAATGGTTGGAGGGGCAGCGCCCACAACAGCCACGGTCACGGCACCGGCAGTAACAGTAGCGGGGGTAGGGGCAGGGGTAGGAGTGGCCACAGGAACAGGGCGAGGGTCGGTACCAATGAAGTGACCCCAGAAGCCTTTAGCCTCGACAGCATCTTGGAATTGGACGGCAAATATTGCCCAATTCAAGCCGCTCGCATCGAGCTTGGGTACGGAGGATGGAAGGGTGTCGGAGAGAGAAGTCGTGGCAGTAGACATGGTGTGTAGGCAAAAATAAAATGCTGAGGTTGATCGTTGAGTTTAAGCGTAGGGAGCGGGGCCCATAACCTGTGAACCAACTAAGAATAGCTCAGTGTTTGGAAAAACGGCTAATAACATTGACCAGTACCTAAGAATAGCTAGGTACAGGATGTAAGCATATGAATAGTAGATCATAAACTAGAAAGCTCACCTCAGCGTTTGGAAAAACGGCTGAGGGAGCGCTAATGAAAACGGCGTGGTATAAATGGGCTCGACTGCCCAGGAGAGCCATGTGAAGATAAAACACAAAAGAGCAGCCGATGCATGATAAGAACGGCAACGAGATAACGTAGAATGTTTATATGTACTCTAGATGTGAAGTAGAGTAGACGGAAGTAAAATGAAAGTTAACATAAAGACAAAATACCTATCTCCAAGCATGAGACGGGCCGTGCTGACACAAGCTGCATACGTGAAACCTGTGCGCTGCTCGGGCGTGTTTGCCTCTCCAAATCCAACACAATACTCACTGGCAAGGTGTGTGAGTGCGAATCAGGAGGATGACAGTGTGTGAGAGAGAGAAGTGTGATGGTGAGGTAAGAATAGCTCAGGCTCAACGCATGCTCGCTCAATCACTCAGTGCAGAGTAAAATCAAAGGGTGGGGAGAAGAATCGATTCCTGCAGCATGTCTGTGGATGTATATATGAGTACAAACGACACTTGATGGCACACATGTGCTCTCGTGTCACCATGGCCCAGAGACAACCATGAGGAAAAGATAAAACACAATCATGATAGTACATAGAGAGTCCATTATTTGAAATAAAATAAAGATAAGAAGACACTGAGCTTGATCTGCCACACTGCTGACTCCTCCCAAGATGCAGCTTGACCAATAGACGTTGAAACAAACGAGAGATGGTGTGAGGATGAGAAATTGACTGCCTGGCAACAGTCTGCACCAGAGCCCACACAGTGCTGCAACCATCCTCTTGTCAAATCAGGAGCACAGGACTTGTCAGCAGCAGGACTTTCACAAGCCCGACACAGCAGATTGGGATTGGGGATGAAAAAGATAGAAGAGATGAATTGCAGAACAACAGAAAAAGGAAATGAAATGAAATAAACAGGATTACGAACTTGAAACCAGCCCTTCCTTCGAAACATGTTGTGTATGGCTTCAAGGTGATGTTGAGATTGATTCTTGATGAACAGAGAGTGCGGTGGTCTTGCAAAACACTCAGAATGGCGTGTGCGCAATCCTTGTGCGCTTACTTGTGACGTGTGGGAGTTTAGCTCCTGAGAGGACCGAAGTCACACAGTCCACCGGTCTGTCGAGGGCTTGGGTACTGGGTAGTTCGGTGACGTTGAATCTTGATGATAAAGACTGAATAGGATAAAAGATAATAATTTGGATGCAAGATAAAGAGAAAGGTATACAGGTGCAAAATCTAATCTAAGCTGAAATACCATGGAAAAGATGAGTTGACGAGGGCACCGTCAATCCCACCACAGTATTCTGGTTCATGGGGGCTCTTCTGTATGGTGGGGCTGCAAATAGATCATATTTGGTATAAGTCTGTAATGACCTGAACAGAGGGGGGGACTTGGCCTCAGCATGCTCTTGTGCTGTGCCCCTACACATCATCTGGTTGTCCCCAATTTACAGGAACTGCCTTGGTCTTGACAGGAGAGAGACAAGAAGAAGTCATCCTGGCCAAGGCCCAGGAGACAGAGGATGAACAATAGAGCAGAGGGGATGTCAAGGTTGAGATTCAAGCTGGGGAATCCAGTACACTACCTAGATACTTATACTACTGAGAACAATGGAGAGATCTAGGTTATGTAATGAATGCCAGCAGAACAATGACAGAGAACAATAATGAATGAAACAATGAAAGTAATACCCATTGATGAACCAGAACAATGAACAATGGAACAATGGGTTCAGGAATGGGATGTGACAAAGTCTCACTGAATACAAGAGAGCTGACTTTGGTTCTTCAGCACCACTAAATTCCCCACCAATGTAATCTGTGGCTTGCTCAACCGTACCCAAGTCCCACTGAACTCCATCGTCATGTGTCACAGCATCAGGAAACCAGGGTCATGCTCTGGTTGTTGTCAGAGTTTGCCAGAGATCATGAGAGCATGGAAAGACTCAAAGACTCAAAGATCACCACATGTCTCTCAGAGTTTTGGTTCCAAAGTCAGATTTTCTCTGGCAGACTCTGAGAGTTCTACAAAGACAGCAAAAGCACTAGAATAATGTCATAGAATAGGGTTTTACTGGTAGAGATATCACACATATTGAGTTAAGGCAATAAGTATATTAAATGTGTGGTAAATACAGAGCATCTATGGAACGTCTAACTATCTACTTGTCCTCATCATGGGAATTCCTCATACTCTTCAGACATTGCCCATGCAATTAAACTACAATAAAAGTAGTAGTTCATCAGTAAAACAAAAAAAAAGGAGGAGGGAAAGGGTGTACAAAGCTGCTGTTAAGGGTAGAGACAAATGGTGGAGACAAGCAATGCAGCAGAGAGGGATGTGTTGGTGATGAGGGTGAGGGGAGGAGAACAGATGGTGAGAGATGATAAAGCATGTAGCAGAGGAAGAGGGACTCACCATTGTGCCCATCATCTCTGCTGCACCCATCACACTCATTGCATCCAATGTACCTACCATAGGCATTGCCCTTCATGCTGGTGGTGCTGGTGGTGGTTGTGTCATGACCCATCCCCAGCTCCTGGCACAATTATCTGGCTCCCAAGACTTGTGGTAATGAGCTGTGCTCTTCTGGGACACTTCCGAGACATCTGGGAATGAGCCGTGCACTTCCAAGGCACTTCCAAGGTGAGCCATGTTTCCAGCTCACTCCATTGTGTCTCCCAGCCATTGTCCCATTGTCCTTCATTGTTCTCCTTGTTCCAGCTAAGTTATCTATTACATAATCATGGTCCATTATCCTACATAGCATAAATACCCATGTACAGTAGTAGATTCCTCAGTCGGAATATCGAACTCGACATACATCCTCTTTGCTCTAGTTCACTGCCGGAATCTGGCTCCTCCCTGTTCATCCAAAATCAGGGACACCCAGACATTGCGTGGTGGCGCAGCTGCCCTTTCCATCAAGCTGAAGCCAAGTCCCCACCCCATCCGGCACGGTCGTTACAGGTTGTCACATTTGCTGGTGGCTGCTGTGTATGTGCGTTGTCCTTGTGTACTTACACGTGCATTGGTGAGAGAGTTTGGGAAGGTTGAGGGTTAAAGTCAAAGTGGGACTTGTGCTGTTCAACCACCCATGTGACCTGTGTGGCCAAACAAACAACTTTAACAAGTGCGTCGCACTGACTCTCTGCAGAACACATGATCATGGAAAAGTCCCAGTCAAGGACACTGTCTTTGACTGGGACTTTTCCACAGCAGCCTTATGAAATAATATAAAGAATATTTGAAGGAACACTGTATTAGTATCACAGAATAGCAAACATCTATAAGATTTGGTCTCAACAGAAAAATAGCAAAGACCACATAGTGGGCACTTTTCTCAAGAGTAAGTACAGAATATCTCAACAACCGCCTGCCTGATTGCCTTGAAATTTTGCACACATGTATGCCTAGTATGAGTGCAGATGATCCCACATTTTGGAGATTTTTTGTCAAGAATTGACGGAGATATTGAGGTTGCACATTTGTAAAAACCTGCATTTGAATATCTCAACACATAATAAAGGTGATATCTCATAGACCGAGATCCATTAATAAGGACACTATAGGTACATGCTCACAAAATTTCAACATTATATCTTTAGTGGTTGCTGAGATATTGCACCAACACTGTAGATAAGCACGCTGCTCTCAAGCTCTAAGTCATTTCAAACTCAGACAGGCTGGACACTCATGCAAGGGGTGGAAGCTAAATATATCAGGAACCGCTACAGCTACTGCTCTGAAAATTTACAGGCAACTAGATTCCATATTTCTGATGACGTTTGTAAAGCAAAATGTTATTTCAATGAGTATTGAGTGAGATATGGAGATGCAGGTTTTTCAAAAAGCGCACAGACCATTTCTCCTTTATTATTCACCCTAAATTTCTGAAATTTGACAGAACTGTTCCTTTATATTGTAAGAAAATGTGTGTAAATTTTTAGAAGAATAGCTGCAGCGCTTGTCGATATATTTAGCTTGAAGGCAACAGCTTATCTGCTGCATCCCTATACCAGAAGTGTGACCAAAGTATGAGGGCTGGATTGGGGAAAAATTCCCCAGTGATTTTGAATATATGAATTTGTATCTTATACACTTTGAAGTCAAATTTAAGATATTGGCAGAGGCAATTTGATATACACACACAGGAATTTTTAAACACACACACAGCAATTTTATACACACACACACACACACACACAACAACTTTACATACACACACAACAATTTTATACACACACACGATGATTTTATATACACACACACACCAATTTTGTATACATATACGCTGATTTAATACACATACAGGCAGATTTTACATACACACACAGCAATTTTATGTACACACATGTGGATTTTATACATACACACGTCGATTTTATACACACACATGAGACATCCCACGACACACTCAGCTATCAGCATTTCCCTTGCTGGGTGGAGCTTCAAGCCTCTTGGCAGACTCAGCAAGAATTTGGTGCCCTGGGACACCAAAATTTCTCCCATGGGTCTGCTGGGGCAGAGTTGATGCCCTTAAAGGCGCCTGTGATGTGCTTTCACACGCATCTGATGCATGTCAATTTGGCTCTGCTAGTAATAATGCTGGTGTATTTCAGGCAATTCTGGACTATCAAGATGCTTAGGGGATGGAGGAGTGAGACCACATTTTTATAATTTTGTGGTGAGGTGCATTGATTTGGCCATGGAGCTGCCAGATGTGGGTAATTTTGAACATAAAGAGTATATACTGAAAGCTCCCAATATTCTACCATTTATTACAGTTTTTATTTCATGAAATTTGGTCCAGAATTGCCTGAAATACACCAGCATTATTACTAGCAGAGCCAAATTGACATGCATCAGATGCGTGTGAAAGCGCATCACAGGTACCTTTAAGGACGTCAACTCTGCCCCAGCAGACCCATGGGAGAAATTTTGGTGTCCCAGGGCACCAAATTCTTGCTGAGTCTGCCAAGAGGCTTGAAGCTCCACCCAGCAAGGGAAATGCTGATAGCTGAGTGTGTCGTGGGATGTCTCATGTGTGTGTATAAAATCGACGTGTGTATGTATAAAATCCACATGTGTGTACATAAAATTGCTGTGTGTGTATGTAAAATCTGCCTGTATGTGTATTAAATCAGCGTATATGTATACAAAATTGGTGTGTGTGTGTATATAAAATCATCGTGTGTGTGTATAAAATTGTTGTGTGTGTATGTAAAGTTGTTGTGTGTGTATGTGTGTGTGTGTATAAAATTGCTGTGTGTGTGTTTAAAAATTCCTGTGTGTGTATATCAAATTGCCTCTGCCAATATCTTAAATTTGACTTCAAAGTGTATAAGATACAAATTCATATATTCAAAATCACTGGGGAATTTTTCCCCAATCTGGCCCTCATACCAAAGTGTCACTTTGTTTGACTTTGGGCACATAAGGCAAATTGGATGATCTGTACACTAAACGTCACTTTGACACAAGTCCTCTTGCTAGCAAAACACTTTTGAACACTTAGGAAACAAAAAGTGTTGGAAATGTATCATTTTTAGAGCACATAATCTTGATGATATTCCTCAAAGCATAAGCTCATGTTATTTGAGAGGCTGAAATCTGATATATTTATATCTAATAGTAAATTACATACATGATGTGCAGTCAGTTGTAGTTATATGAAGCTGTAGACAGTCATGGTCATATTGACATTTGTAGTCTTGCATGGAAGAGGGGCAAGCAGGCAATGGTTGGTGGGGCGAGTGGGCAATGGTTGGTGGAGCGAGTTGGTGATGGTTGAGGGAGTGCACTGGTGATGGTTGGTGGGGTGAGCGGGCAATGGTTGAGGGAGCGAGCAGGTGATGGTCGGTGGCATGAGCAGGCAATGGCCAAGGGAGCAAGCTGGCGATGATCGGTGGGGCAAACAGGCAATGGTCGGTGGGGTGAGTTGGCAATGGTTGAGGGAGCATGCTGGTGATGGTTGGTGGGGCAAGCGGGCAATGGTTGGTGGGGCGAGTGGGCAATGGTTGAGGGAGAGAGCGGGCAATGGTTGAGGGAGAGAGCTGGTGATGGTCGGTGGGGCGAGCGGGCGATGGTCAACAGCATGAGTCAGGGAATATCTTCAACAGACCTGAATTGACTGTTAGCTACACAGTAGACATTCAACTGCAGTACATACCTGGGTGTTTATGTTTGCTCCTATTGACTGAGTCATTCTACATTGTGATCATATAAGCAGACTTGAGTTTAATGTTCAAATTGAAATACGGCACACCTGGCTTCCTGCAGATAAGCAGGTCAGACCCTCATAAGAGAGTCTAACATAGTAGAAGTTTTCTATAAAAGAGGAACAACTTGGAATAAGTAAACAAAATTAGAAGTACTAACAAATTACTCACCTGGTTTCAATGTTAAGGTAGACGTTCTCAATGTGAACGGTGATGACCTGGCAGTTGAATATATCAGTACAAAACTGAAACAGTTATAAAACTTATCTTATTTCACTCCTAGACTATAACATAGGAGTATAGAGGCTGTTCAGACAAAGGGGGGAATGCAACGATGAAGGGAGGAAGAAAGAGACGGATGGGAAATGAGTCCACCTATGAGCCTTATTCCCACATGTGACACCGCTATACAGCAGACAGGCTGTTCACCTCAAGTTCAATATCTCAAAAACTGGTATAGCTATGCTCCTGAAAATTTATACACTGGTACTTATAGTTTGAATAAACATCTCTGCAACTTCTCAAAAATTTAGGGCGGATAATAAAGGAGGAATAGCCTGTGCGCTTTTTAAAAAACCTGCATCTCCATATCTTGGTCAATACTTGTCGCAATAACATCTCGCTTTGCATACATTATCAAAAGTATGTAGTCTAGTTGCCTTTAAATTTTCAAGGCAGTAGCTTTAGCGGTTCCTGAGCTATTTAGCTTCCACCTCTGATATGAGCAACCAGCAGAGATGCTGTTCCCTTCAAGTTAGATATCTCAAAAACCGCTACAGACATGCTTCTAAAAATTTGCACACCTATTTTCTAAATATACAGGAACAGCTCTGTGGATTTTCAGAAATTTAGGATGAATAATGAAGGAGAAATAGCCTGTACACTTTTTAAAAAACCTGCATCTCTATATCTCGGTCAATACTCGTCGCAATAATGTTTCGCTTTACAGACATCATCAAAAATATGTAATCTAGTTGTCTGTAAATTTTTAAGGTGGTAGCTGTAGCAGTTCCTGAGATGTTTAGCTTCCATCTCTGATATGAGTGTATAGCAGAGAAGCTGTTGTCCTTGAGCTAAATATTTCAACAACTGCTGTAGATATGCTTCTAAAAATTTTTACACCTGTTATCATAATATAAAGGAACAGTTCTGTAGAGTTTCAGGAAATTAGGGTGAATAATGAAGGAGAAATAGCCTGTGCGCTTTTGGAAAAACCCGCATCTCCATATCTCGGTCAATACTCATTGCAATAACATTTTGCTTTATAGACATTATCAGCAATATGTATTCTAGTTGCCTGTAAATTTTCAAGGCAGTAGCTGTAGCGGTTCCCGATATATTTAGCTTCCACCTCTGGTATGAGCGTCCAGCCTGTCTGAGTTTGAAATGACTAGAGCTTGAAAACAGTGCACTCATTTACAGTGTTGGTGCAATATCTCAGCAACCACTGAAGCTATGATGCTGAAATTTGGTGGGCATGTACATATAGTATCCTTGTTAATGGATCTTGACTTGTGTGGTTTCATCTTTTTTATTTGTTGAGATATTCAAATGCGGGTTTTCACAAATGCGCAACCATTATATCTCAATGGATTTTGCACCTAAAACCACAGAAATTTCAGATTATGTATGCATACTATATGCACAGCAATGTACAAAAATTGAGAGGAATTGAGTAAGCAGTTGTTGAGATATTTCATCTTTACTCTTGAAAAAAGCAGCCAGTACAAGGTATTTGACATTTTTCTCTTGGTGCAAATGTTTTATACAACTGCACCTTCCCAGTTCTAAAGCCTCATTCTAGGTGTAAAAGCTCTCGTTTAGGTATGTTCCTGACCACAGCAACCTTTGGCATTCCTCGTTCGTGCCTCATTGCCCTTTCAACCTTCCCTGTGATTCCAAACCCCAACGTCTATAAACTCCCATCTTCCATTTTAATCCCCAACGCTGGCACCCCGTCATTTGCTTTAGAGCCTCAAATCCATTAAGGAAAGTCATCCAGTATCCATCCAATCACCCTTTGTGTCTGAGAAGAAAAATAGCACAGGAAGGCCCAGTTTGAACTGGGAACCACAAAGAAGATACTACATTGTAAATCTGACCTGTACAAACCACTAGAGTATTAAGTATACTGCAATGAATACTTTCATGTACTCATATGGCTTTAATTCTTTTCTCTGCTCTCCTTAGAGTGGTTTGGATAGCTTGGAGTCACATCAGATCACATTGGATCAGTGTTCAGCGACTAATCAACACTTTCCATAAAGGGATTTTTCCTGATGGCCATTGTACACTCATACCAGAGGTGGAAGCTAAATATCTCAAAAACCGCTACAGCTATGGCCCTGAAATTTTACAGGCAACTAGATTACATATTTCTGATGATGTTTGTAAAGCAGTATGTTATTGTAATAAGTATTGAGCGAGATATCACTGCGGGCATTTGCACATATAATCGACAGTGATATTTTGATTTTACACCGATTCTATTTGAAATTTAGTCCCAGTCACTTCGCCAAGAAAATCTTGATGGGATTAGAAATAAGATCTGCAATATCGACTGTATTTTCTGCAGCGCTTTTATTTCAAATGTCATCTTGGTGCCACTTGTGGATTTTATTTCAAAAGTTGACAGGCAGATGTCATTAATTTTCCCCAGTAAGGTTTTTCACCGAAAGACAGAGCTGACCCAGCAATTTGATTGGTCAATTCTACCCAATTTTTGGTTGTTCTGCCCCGAAACAATGGTCTTGAGGACCTGTGACCACCGTAAAAGGAGCTTTTCCTATCTCTGGGTACTCGGACTCTTCACCATCTCCTCGACGAGAACATGAGGATAGAATTTGAAATAATTGTGATGTCTAAAAGGCAGATTTTCTTGCATACTGTGAGCTCAAAGAAATTTGAAATTTAGCGACCGCTTTTGGGGATAATGTTATTTCTAATTTAAGATTGCAATTTTGACACCACTTTTATGCACAAATGCCCATAGTGTATGGAGATGTGGGTTTTTCAAAAAGCGCACAGGCTATTCCTCCTTTGATATTCCCTCTAAAATGTTGAACTACTGATGAATTGTTCATTTATACTCTGAGATAAAGTGTGCAAATTTTCAAGAGCATAGCTCTAGTACTTCCTGAAATATTTAACTCAAGAGGAACAGTCTGTCTGCTGTATAGGGAGGGGGGAATACGGATCACAGGTGTCTCTTGATTATTGGTTTTGCTTTAACATATAGTCTATGTATATATTCGTCCTTCTGAATGAGCCCTAATGTTACTGGAGCACTCTCAGACTCTCTGGCTGTCTTTGAGAGTCTGTGTGTCAATTTGATTAGCCATCAATCTTTGGCAAATCGTGGGAGTAAAGACCCAGTTTCCTGATGTTAGACTTTGTAGCCTCCTTATGGAACTCTGTATCAATTTCAAAGACACGTTTTTTGACAGCAGAGAAGTAAGTTGCCGATGCTGATGTCCTGATGCAGGTATCCAACCTGATAGGTCAAAAGCCATCCTGCAAAAACATGTCAGCAGATTGTGAGGCAACAAAGAGTGAGATCATTCTACCTAGCAGGCCGTGAATGAGTGCTTCAGAGCTCACCCAAGCTTTTGGCCTCCACAAGGAGCATTGAACCTTCAAGTGAAAAGAACGAGTAACACATAGTGTGGGTCTCCGCTGCAGTCAGAGGATTTGACTCGAAAATTGACCAGAACGCCGATTTGATCTCATCCTCTTGGGCAAGGAAAATGTGATTCAAGATAGGCTGGCCACCTCATACGACTCTTCGTATGAGCAGAGATGGGAAACGGTACCAAACCTGCTGTTTGACGCCTTGTACATCCTTGACTTGATGCTTTTGAGGTGATCCTGTTACCAGGAAATCTTGGTAACCAGAGTTTTCTGAGGCATGTGTTGGAGATTTTGTGTCTGGTCTGACCAGAGTAATCTGTTTGATTGGCAGTATTGAATGTCATTTTGTCTGTCATTTTGTCATTTGCATAGCACTTTGATATGGTCAGAAAGCAAAGGAGCAACTAGAAACAAGACAAACATACCAACCCATGCCACTGTTTTACACTGCAGGAAGTTGTTACATTTTATTGAGCTGCCCTAGCATACATCAGAATTAACTGTCTAAAGTCAGCTTATAAGACCACCCCCAAGTCAGTCAGATGAACCACCTAATGTCAGCTCAATGAGCTGTAAATGGCACCCTTTTGTCAGCTTTTTGAGCTGTTTTTGGCAGTCCATTGAGGGGCTGTTATTTTGCCTCATGACCAGACTAGCATCTTTATTCAGTTGGGTAAAACACCATTTATTCACTACTACAACTACAACCACAATTCTGGAGCCTACAAGTACAAATATGCATATGGGGAGAAGCAGGCTACATATGATCTAGAGCCCCTTGCCAATGCAAGGAACTCTCTATCACTCAGTTTTGCCTCTCTCGTCCTGACAGAGTCGCAACTGGATTAGCGAGAATGACAGGGAAAGGCAGTTTCTTTGCCTGTGCCACCTTCTCCAGTCTTCCTTTTCCTTCTCCCTTTGTATGTTTTGTTATTACCTCCCTGCTTTGGAGATAACAAAAATATGATACATACTGCGGCCTTGATCATGGACAATTCCTCCCCATCTTCGCATGTCTCTGACCGTGTTGTTGCTGCATAAGTCTGAGAGCACAAATAATGTGTATCTATGCAGAGGAAATATAACAAAAAATACATATAGTGGTGGCTGTAGCAGCAGTTTTGTTGGCATTCGTGGCCTAGGGGCACTGGATGAGCGCAAATCCATCAAACAAAAGAATCACACCTGCCATACATGGCACAAACATGCTTCAGTTGGAAGAAGTGCAGAGTCCCCACTGCTATCATGCGAAACACAGAATCTCATCAGCACAGTAGAAGAGGGAGAATGCAGTATTGGTGCAGAAGACTTAACTTATACCTGTCGTATATGCGGTCTGGACCTCGCTCATGGTACGACTAGGTCCATCTGCCTTGAAATTCCCAATGGGCTGGATGAGTCAGTATGATCAACCAGGAGCATAGGTGACACTTACTATCATTCACAGGCTATACTTGTGGAGGACCTGCACAACGATGGCACACAAGAAGAGGAGGATTGATGGGCGTAGACACTATCATGCAAGATCATGGGCGAACACTGCATGTGGTCATCGCATGCCCTTTGTCATGTCACGCATGAGTGAGAGCAAAGAGGAGGGGTCTGATTAAGACTTGCCTTCTATTCTCCATGTTAATTCTATGCAACTTTCATAGACTGCCATGAACACCCATAGAGATACCCTGTCCCTTCATCTTGCACACATGCTGGCAATGCTACACGACATGGCATGTATGGGAGAGGTGGATGCATGCAGAGATAAGGTCCTAGAAGTGCTAAGTAAAATATATGAGTGCATATAATGGGCAAAATAGAGGCTTACAGTGTGAACTACCTGTCAAGGCTGTGGGTTGCAATGTTGCGATCTGAGCATTAGATTCCTGATCAAGACAATCAGGGCATGCAGGGTGTTTGCTGGCACTCTTGGTAGGGGATTTTGAGGAGTAAAAGACCATCTGTTGGTGTAGATGGGAGATCAAGATAGATTGCATTGAGGACATAGAGGTAGGAGGTGAAGACACAAGTCAGCCGACTCAGAGTTGGAGGCACGTTTCATCATGTGGCTGCATCTTGTTTGGCAATGCCTATTGGAACAAACACAATGTTGGCAAACATTCAGCCATGTAGGCTGGAATTTTATGTATTTCTAGGTAGTTTCCTAACTTAAAAAGTAAGCCCTGGAGGGCAGTTTCCTACCTGCCATTTTAGGATGCCTCTTGAGACGAGTCAGCTGTTGCTGGGTGTTCGGCACCACCAATGGGGAGCGGGACAATAAACAAACAGCCAAACATTGTCTCCAGCAGTGCTCAGGGCGGCAAAATGACTCCTGCTCATTGTGGGGCGCACGTTGGGTGTTGGGGACACCGCCATGGTGTTCCCCAATTTTTTTTCTATCTATATCAGGTATTTCCATGCCTCAGGGGCATCGGGAAAGGCTGGATGCATGATGGGGGTTTTGGATGATGATCCAAAATACCCTGCTCACTGCGCCAAATTCCCCCTGTATGCGGTCACTCCCTGCTCACCGTTGACAGCACCCTCCACTCTGTTTGTCATCGTCTGTCACAACATTCAGCAAGCTCGGGCACACCTTCCATCCCTCACAAAATTCAGAAAAAATATATATGTATTATTAGTAAATAATGTAAATGCAAGATCTATGCTGGGTTATGCGAGTGAATGGATAGAGAAGAGGGTCGCAAAATGCGATGCTCATTTCTGCCCCACTTCACCGCCGTTCCGGTTGCGCTCCTTGCCCTTGTCCCTCTTTCCATCCACTCCCTTGCCATCATTGCCTCCCTCCTCACCGAGCTCGTGTTCGTGTTCGTGTTTGTGTGGCCGTGGTCGGACCTCGTCATGCCCAAGGCATGGTAGAGTCGTTGTGCTGTGTGTCATCCACCTGATTGCTGTGCTGCTCACCGTCATCCTGCCTGTTGTGCAGACCCTTTGTAGCACCCATCCAGCTCACGTCTCTCGACTTATTGATGAGCAAAGCTTGGGTCGACATGGCGAGCAGGACGGCGACAAGGATCGGGACAGTACGTCGGCCTGCCCATGTCCATCGTGGGCCATCATTTCATAGGGGGATACAAGGGAAAGCCCACCTGGGGGATTGGTCTTGCCGTTGCCACCACCATCCTCACCTCCTCCTTGCTCTCCTTATCTTCTCATCGTCGCTGTCTTCATCTGGTCCCAATTGCCAGGGAGTTGCCGCAGCTGTCATCACGGTTTCGCCTCCATCCTCGTTGTGGTTCCATCGCCGCACCCCTTATACACCCCCGGCCTTGCATGAGGTGTCGGTGTCGAGCTGGTGATCGATGATGGTGGCGGTTGCAGGTCATGATGAGGGTGAGGACATGAGCCCGTGCATGCCCCTTCACCTCACTGGTCGACTTCCTGCAGTTAGCCCATTGTTTGTCAAGCCTGCTGTCACGTCATGTGCTTTGCTACCGCTGTAGGGGTCGCCTCATTGTCGTTGTCATGTTGGTGTCTTCATTTCACCACTGGCGAGCCCTTTGTCACTGTTGTCTCGCTGTCTGGGTCATCCCGCCCGCATCGCCTCCTCGTCACTGCCAAGCTCAATCCCAGCACATTTGCGCTTGCCCTATCATCTCGCACAGGTGTGCAGTGTAGTTGTAGGGCTTGAGAGGGAACTTGTTGTGTTGGTGTAAGACAACACCCTGATTCTAGGCCTGGGTTCTGAACAGGGGATGTCGACTGGGGTGGTGCACGCAGAGGGTGGAATTGGGCGAAGAACGGTGGGCGAGACGCAAGCATGAAGGAGTGGGTGTGCGTGCGAGATGGCAAGGTTTGGAAAGGACTAACAGGAGACAGCTCGCTGTGCTGATCTCCTCACTCTGCCCTTGAGCGTGTTCTTGCCATAAGAAATGTTGTATGGAGAGGTGTGGGATGCGCCGGGATCAAGGGGTGGTGGGTTGGGGTTGATTGTTGGACAGGGGGGGAGGAAGGTGGCATGGTGGACATTGGCATGTTGTGGTCCATGCACAATGCAAACAGGTGGGAAGCGGCGAGAGCAAGAGGGTGGAAGAGATGCTGTGGGTGGGCATGTGCTCTGGTGTGTGGGTGGAGGGCGAGAGAGAGCTGGCCCACATCCCTATGCTAGGGGAGGGGCATACGGCAGGCATCATGCATCTTGACACACCATCGTCGAGAGCGAGGGACCTGCAAAGGGATTGTGTGTTAGTAGCCAATACAACATGCATATTTATGTTTTTACTCACCTGTTTGCTGGGTTTCTGTGGCTGGAGGGACCGTGGGCAATGGGTGGTGGGTGTCGAGGACATGATGATTGGCATGTTGGGCGTTGTTGAACAGTGTGTTCCTATTGGTTGGTCTGTCAGCCCGTCAAGTCCGTGCCCCGTCAACATCCCATCCCCCAACAACGGAATAATGGTGATGCACGAATGAGCTCCCGGAACAGGCTTTAAAGCATCGGAATCTATAGGAGGATACTATGTTTAATTTATGACCGTTTTATTTTGAGAAAATCGAGACTATATGATGATTCAATTATGAGAAAACAATCTTTACCGCAGATTTCGTATCAGGAAAATGGAGTCCACACTGTCAGCCCTCGATACAGGACACTTAAGGTCCTATAACTCATCTATTGTATAGTTGTATTGTCGCATGAATATGCAAGTAATGGTACTTATATATATAACCCTCTAATTGATGCCTATTTTTGTGCTGGTAGATGAGAGTCATCCTGTCATGTCTTGCAGTAACTATGGGCCACAATTGGGCTGCAATATTCCTAAACAAAGGTATGGCATACATTAATCCTTGCACCTAACCTTTCAAGTCCAAGGACTCTCATTGAATACTGAGATAGCTTTTGAAATCACCAACTGGGGTGATTTCAAAATTCCCTAATTTGGGCTGATTGTACCTTGTAAGCAATATTTTGGAAATAAAATACCAATACTACCTGTATAGAGTAACCCCGAGTCAATAATACAGGCAGATTCAAAGATCCAACAGATAGTTTGAGCCTGGAGAGCGTTGAGCACAATGAGGGAGCTCCCTTTGGCAATTTCCAGACGATGACCAGCACACGCCAACTGTCATCTTCTACCGCTACACCAGTACACCAGCACTGTGCCTATTGGCCATCCAGCCCCAAAAGCCTGTCTCACAGGTAAGTAAATGTATTTCATTCAAGTATCCTGCCTTATTGATACCTTCTACGCTCTCTAGGTCCTTGCAACGTCGAAGATGATGTCTCGGTGAACATCCCGCTGCCGCCGTGAGCCCCTCCCCTCCAACAGGGATGTGGGCCGGCAAACGTCGGACACGCCACACACCCCAGCTTGCCTGTACCCATCCGCAGCGGCTGCAGTCCCCAGCTCCATGGCACCCGACCTCCCTCCACTGCTTCGCCCACCCGCCCACGTCCCCACCCATCTTGTCCCATCTGCACTCCACCTGCCCTTCTGCTGGTGTTTGGTGGGTACTCACCCACTCCACGTTACCTGATGTCTGCAAGTGGGGTCGTTCAGACCTACAACAAGACATCCACAAAACCTGGGGCGAGTTCATCCTCACTGTTCCCTCCTTCTGCAAAACATCCCCCTCTGCGCTGCTCACCACTCCCATTTTCAGCCCATGACACCGTTGTGACCCCCCTCCCTCGACTGTGACTCAGAAAAATGGAAGCCTTGATGGACTGGCAAAGATGAGGCGGTGGCGAGCTTGGGCACCTGTGGTTTGAGGTCGAGCTCGACTCGCAGATGGGGGTGGGGATGCTGGGGATGGGCACAACACATGCAGAACACCATTTGGCATGCACACCGACCACCAATCGCAGTGCCACTCACGAACACGAACGGCACGACACCTTTGGGAACAACAACAGCAGGAGCAGGAGGAGCAGGAGTTCGAGCACAGGCCGCCGCATCGAGGACAAGAAGCGGGCGTCCCTCCAATGTGGCAACACCATGCCCCATTTCACCAAACACGAGCACGACGACCAGGGGCACCAGCAGCTCAACTGGGCCAAGTATGAATGGTGGACACCACAAATACGAGCGTAACAACCTTGAGCATGAAGGGATGTGCAAGCTCGAAGAGAGTGAGAGGAGAATGGGCAAGAAGGAAGCAGACAAAGAGGCAGAGGCGGTGGAGGGTCACGAGAACGGTGGACAGGACCACGAGGGCATGCAAGCAAGACAATGGCAATGGCGGTGCAAGCGCGTGCACCCACCGTCCTCGTGCAGGCCCTCAGCCAGAGCCTGTTCTCTGGAGGACAGCGAACAAGCACCAGCGGCGGGGCAGAATGGGGATGAGCACGACACACGACACAACGCAAGGCAACGGAGACACCAACTCATCGAGGGTGACCACAAACGATGGCTAGGTGATGACGAGGATGAGGATGGTGCGGCGGAGAGGACGGCGGGATGAGGATGACACGACGGCGACAAGACAACACCTTGCCATGTTGCTACCACACACACCTCTATCCGCAGTGTCCCACACAGCCAGCAGCGAGATGGCAACCTCGACCTCAACCATGGACACCTACCTACCCCGGCTGTCTACCCGACCGCACACGTCGACACCATCTGCCCCACCCGGAACCCCAGCTCTTGCCACCCCTATACCCACCCCCAGTCAAAGGACACCAGCGACAAGGCAGACAAGAGATCAGCAAGGATGGGCCGAATACGAGCACAACAGCACGCCAACAAGGAGACGATGACTGCGAGGATGACCGTGATGGGTTTACTCGGGCAAAGAAGACAGCCCAGCAAAGTCCGCAGGACAGTGACAGCTGCGAGAACAGCAAGAGGAGCAGCAGCACGACCGTGACCGGCACCATGACGAAGGCGAGAGGCCGCGAGGACGGAGAACAGCAAGCTCGAGAGAGGGCATTCCCCCTCAGGGTCTGTGTAGGCTGGTGGAGCGCGGGTATGAAGAGGAAAGGAAGGGAGTGTCACGAAAAATGTTCGCGATGCTCATTTCTCATTAATGTATCTACGTAGTGTCATTATTGCCACTGTTCAATGTGCATTTAATTTATCTGCTATTAATACATAATTTTTGCAAATTCTTTTGTGCAAAACAGAGATGCCCAAAGTTGCCGGTCATCGTGACAGACGACGACGAGCGTTGTTGACAGATGTTGTCAATGGTGCTGAACAAGTGAGGGAATCACAGGCATCCAGCACGGTGGGTGGGTTATTTTGCAACATCATCCAAAGCCCCCACCGCCCATCCACCCCTTCGCGCTGTCCCTGAGGTGCAGGAAGACCTTAGTCAGGTAGAAATTTTTTAGGGAACCCGACGGTGGTGTCCCCAACACCCGACACATGCCACACAATGAGCTAGAGCTGTTTGAGGCCCCGAGCGCTGCTCTAAGCAATGTTTGGCTCCTTGTTTGCATTGCCTGCTCCTCATCAGTGGTGCCAGACACCCAGCAACTCATCCTCTTGTCTCGAGGGCATCCTAAAAGGGCAGGTAGGTTATTGCCCACCAGGGCTTACTTCTTTAGTTAGGATATTACCTAGTATTACTATAGATTTGAAGCGGATACAGGTGAAACATTATCACCCAGCTGAACAGCGAAGTCCAACTCGCCAGCCCTCGCCTTTTCGCTGCATGTCTATAGGGATCAACATCCAGAGACACACTGGTTGCAGCAATTTGGTAACTCATTCTGCCCTGCGCCCCCGGGATTCATTTCCTTCTACCACTCAAGTTGAAGTTGAACACGCCGTCACGCTCTAGCATCTCACACACAACATTTTTATCATCTGAATCTGTCCCCATGTAGCATGAGGATCACTGTCCCCTCTGAGTTTGGCCATTGTGAAAATGATCATGGCCAACACTTGCGGTTCTGTACATGTCTGGTGGGAGTACTGCAAAAATGCTTCAATGCTCGGAGTTCTTGCCTTGAGAAACATTGACAAGGTCTACATAAATATTTAATGACATGTAGATATTACATCTCATAACTGTGTATGGAACATATGAATAAATGTATCATGGCCTATTTTGTTGGCTTCCCATATGATAAGTAACAGGCAGCCTGCCTCTCGGGGCAGCTCTGATGAGTACCTGCCTTTGGGGACAGCCAGATTGAGGTATTTTTAGATCATGTCAATAAAATGTCAAAGAAGTTGCCCAAATGGACCTTCTTTCCAGGTGGTTCTGGCCATGTCAGCTTAATTAACCGACTCCACTTCCCACAGTGTTTAGTCTCCATTGCACCTTTGTTTGATGCACCTTCTGCGGTAATAGACTTCACCTGATTATAAGCGAGTGCCTTCGAACGTCGTTTCTTGGCTGGATTCGAGGTCGGTTTCTTGGTTGCATTCGAAGGTGGTTTGTTAGTTTGACTCAGAAGCTGTGCACTCGATTGGAGTGCAGTTGCTGCAAGCTTTCCCGATCGGCCGGGAGGAGCAGTGGTAAAGGTTAAGTACCAACAAAGGTGCCTCCCGCACCATTGCATCAGAAGATGCAGGGACGTCCTCAACAAGTACATGCAAGACCTTGGTCGAGGAGCCCTGAACACATACCGCCTTGTACAAATTGGTGATGATAGTAGCTCACACCCCCTTTGTGCCCGTGGTATTCAACGGGATCATGTACTCGAGGTCGTTGCATGACAGGTTGAATCCAGCATGGGCGGCAGATGTCCAACAAGCAATGGTGAGGAAGAGTTCCAATGTGCCTTGCCAGCCTTTTGGTGTATCAAGGAAAAAAGGCATGGAAGCCGTCAGACCCCCATGATGAAAGATGAGAAAACATAAGGCTTTCTCTGGTTGAAGCAAAGTATGAGGGCAAATAGACGTGCTGAACTGGTGCTGAACAGGCAACGAGCATGTGATGCTGCTTGCGTGACTATGTCTTTTTCGTCCGATTTGATCTCCATGGGTATGTCAGTGGTGGTTCTTATCGACAGGACTCCAGTAGAGCGTGATTGAGGGGTTCTTGAGAGATTTACTGGTTAGTTTGCTTCCACCCTGTGAATGCCATCACCTGTCATTCTGTCATACTTAATAAAGTTGAGGTCATGATACCAACAATTGGGAGCCGGTGCCGTATGGATGAGGGCGGTTTGACAAGCTTTGAGGCAAATATTCATGAACAGGGCGAGGGGCTCATAGTAATCAGGCTCCTTCGACTTGTCGAGTGGCCAACTGAAACTTTGCTTCAGAGGGTTGGTTCTTTGCAAGTTTGGATATGGCTTGCTCGAAAGCCATCTTGAAGAAAGGTTTGTCGACGTCGCATTTGTAGTTGTCCAGAAAGCGATAGTCCCTCCCAGGCTTGAGACATTTAGGAGAAAGCATGCAGGAGACCCTTTTGGTGTTGAACTGCCATGTTTGATAACTAAATTTGTCTTTGATGAGGCTTGTTCATGACAAGCCTCCATAGGAGGGTTGACCGTCCACAATGAAAGTGCGACTGCTAGGTTTGGTGGGAGTTGAGTGCGCCATTGTGCCAGTTGCGAATCAAGAGGTGTACTCGTACGAATTCTTACATAAGTAAGGACTCGTTCTTGTTCTTTGCGATCTGGAGGCCGCTGGGTCGTGATGTCCTGCGTACATATTACAAGTAGATGAAATGCACTTGGTTCAATGTCAGAAGCTGGTCGCTGGTATGGTCAGAAGCGACGTCGAGGCACCCAATCTCTCGTTCGGCTTTATCGGGATTAGTGCTATTTATTTTGGAGATGCTCGCCAAATAATTTAAAGGCGATCATCTGCATTCGTCGAGTCAACAAGAAACAAAATTTCAATCTCTCTCGCATTCACCACGTCGCCATGAAATACTTTTCAACAAGAGGAGGAGACCAAAGACTGTCATTCGAAGAGGTTAATCCTACCCGACCACCTTGTTCATCTGCACACATCTGTAACGCGCTTTAAACAGACTGTCCTCACTGGTCTCGCCCCTAATGGCGGTCTCTATATTCCAGAACGTATTCCGTCGCTGCCCGAGGGCTGGAGAACGAAGTGGAGGGACTACTCCTTCGCTGAGCTCTCCGTTGCAGTGTTGTCCCTCTTCATCTCGCCGAACGAGATCTCGACAGAGGAGCTCAGGTCATTGGTTGAAAAGTCATATGCGACTTTCAGACATCCGGATGTTACACCGACCAAAAAGCTGAACAACAAGTTGTTTGTTCTGGAGCTATTCCATGGGCCAACATTTGCGTTCAAGGATGTAGCGCTACAACTACTCGGGAACTTGTTCGAGTTCTTTTTGCTCAGACGGAATGCCAGGAAGGCAGTCGGGGAGAAGCAGGAGAAATTGACCGTTGTTGGCGCAACGAGTGGTGATACGGGCAGGTGAGGATACTTGCGTCTCCTGTCTCTACTAATCCTTACTCCGACCCAGTGCCGCTATCTATGGTCTCCGAAATAAAGCCAACATCTCCATCTTCATTCTCCACCCCAAAGGACGGGTTTCACCTATCCAAGAAGCTCAGATGACCACCGTCACAGACGCCAATGTGCACAATGTTGCCGTTAAAGGGACATTCGACGACTGCCAGGTATTGAGACATGCATACCATGATCTCATAACTCTCTGACCTACGACGAACAGGATATAGTCAAAGCCCTCTTCGCTGACAAGGAATTTAATGCAAAGCACCGCCTAGGCGCCGTCAACTCCATCAACTGGGCACGTATCCTCGCACAGACTGTATACTACTTTCTCTCGTTCTTCCACTTCCAATCCCAACTCCCAGCTAGCACGTCCCCCGACGACGTCGAGATCCAGTACGTCGTGCCAACAGGAAACTTCGGCGACATCCTTGCCGGATACTACGCCAAGAAACTGGGGTTGCCCATAGGAAAGTTGGTTGTTTCCACAAACTCGAACGACATCCTCGCCCGGTTCTGGAAGAGTGGAAAATACGAGAAGGCTGATTCGTCGGTGCCTGTAGCTGAGGGCGCCGCTGCATCGGCTCAAGGATCATCGGACGGCAAACAGGCGACCGATTCGAGTGGGGTGAAGGAGACGCTGAGCCCGGCAATGGATATCTTGGTCTCGAGTAACTTCGAGCGGCTGCTGTGGTATCTTGCGTATGAGAACGCTCCTGGCGCGACGGGCGCAGAGAAACATGAGGCTGCGTGCAGCACGTTGGACAGTTGGATGGGCCATATGAAGGCGAATGGTCGTGTTGAGGTTCCTGTGGAAGTTTTGGAGACGGCCAGAAAAGACTTCGTCGCTGAGAGGGTATCAGATGAGCTGGTACATTTTTCTCGTTACCCTTACATCGCACATTTGACGGCTAATCTCTTCTGATAGACCCTAGAAACTATTAAATCGTACTTCGAGGGAGAGCCGTCGTACGTCGCAGACCCTCACACGGCGGTCGGACTTGCTGCAGCTCGTATAACTGCGCTGTCGAAGTGAGTCTTTGTCCAGCAGCCATTTATCCGTGCTAAACGCATCTTGTAGCGCGCCTAACGTACATCAAATCGTGCTCTCGACAGCCCATCCCGCCAAATTTTCAGAAGCCGTCTCGTGTGCACTTCAAGGATTGCCTAGTTTCGACTTCGACCGCGATGTGCTTCCTGAAGAATTCCAGGGCTTGCTCGAGAAAGAAAAGCGAGTGATAGATGTGGAAAAGGCCGATATTACCCTAGTTAAAAATGTTATAGAGAGCGTTGTACCGAAGGAGGTTGGAGGTGGTGCTGGCGCTAGCACTGGTGGCGTGTAGCGCAAGAGACGTCGATGAAAGGACAACAAGTTGTATCATAGAATTATTGCAAATGTCACTGGACGCGCGGACAACGCAGGATCTGTCTGGGTGTCCCGCTAGTGCGTCTACATAAAAGAGGTGCCAGGTGTCAGACGTTAGTACCGAACTATATTCATGCCCGCAAATATCCACTGATCCCGGAACATACGAGGGCCGCATTGGATTGCATCTTTTTGATGACTCTTAGCCTCTACGCTGAAGTGGCGACCGTACATTTCCAAATCCGTCCATGCAATGCGCCACACTGTCGGCTAAGTGCTGCCGCAAGATATGTACAGAAACGCACCGAAGTTCGCTTCGATTGAACCGAGCCCAAAGAACGCAATATCATGTTAGACACCAACTTGGGAAGAAAGGCTTGATCATATCAGATTTTACCTCTGCGCAGGGTGCGAAGAATGTACTTCGAAGCCTCAGAAGGCCAGCGCCACAGGGGATGGCTTCAGCTTGGATTTGCAAGCTAGGTCCGCTTTATATCGGGGTGGCCTTCGTTGACCTCCTTCTCGTTTGAAGGAAGTGGGGATAGGAGTGCCAACACCGGTCACAGAATTATGGAATGGAAGATCATTGAAGATAAACTTGCTAGGGTATGATGCTTGTAGCAAACGGGCACGGTACATGGACCGGGATTTCCATTGCCAAAGTCCAAGGAAGGTGTGGAGTGTGGGTAATGTTTCTTTGAAATAGCTTCCGCTGACTAACTCTCCTTTCTTCGTTCTGATGTTCTAGGAAATGTTCCCATTCTTGGGGTTATGAGAAGGCCTGCTCCGGGGCCGCCCCCCAGGGATAGCGAATAGATCCTCAGAATTTTTTTGAACTAGCGAAAGCAATGAAGGGTATTCTTATGTATTCGGATCACCTAGTGGGTGGAATGCAAGAATCCGCATGGTGCAGTCACCTTTGGTTAGGAGAATGAACAGGTAGAAGACTAATAATTTGTCTGATTGGAGTGGATGAACCATGAACGGATTAGCCCATCCATCCGTCCATCCTTCTCTGTCAGGACGACGCAATCAATTCATCTCCGAGAGGGGAAGATGATGGAGAAACGATAATCAGCAGGGTGTAAAATGACTTCTGCGGTCATAGCGGACGATTTCGGTTTAGCCTGATAACTTTGATAGGCGGATGAAAGTCTCCTTAAGTTAAGAATATTTCGTAGAGAACTGATAACAAGAACAGCAGCTTTTAAATTTTGGACTGGCACAGTGCCATCAGAAGTTTTGTGACGTGCCGTCTTTGAAGGATGAGGTGCCATCTGTCTTCAGGGGTGGAGAGAAGGGAACAGTAGCCCAGAACCTGTGAAATTTTCAGGTGAACGCAAGAGGCCTTATAAATTATATTGAAGGACGGATACACGAACTTGTGGGGGTGCAGCATTGGCCTGCGGGCGGCTGATCTTGGGGGTTGAGCAAAACAGCCTTCATCTTTTCTTGACAATATCCCCTCAAATATAACGATGTATTTGAGTACTCCACGCTAGAAGATTGTAAGTGCACCGCTTACGTCCTGTCGATGAGGATTTGAGTTTTCGAACTTGAGGCTTGAAGAGGCCGGAAGGCATGGGGTGAAAGTTCCACGAGGAACGTATATTACAGTATCTGCAATCGATGACCAATAAGCCCTCTAGCTATCAGTGAGTAAAATAACGTTAGTGGCGTAAATGCGGGAGGATATGATTGATATACACACAGAATGCAGTAGATGATAGATAGGTATGAGGGTCCAACGCAAAAGGAGAGTAAAATAACTGACCAAACCATTGCGGTCAAGACGAAGTAAAATAAGAACGAAAAATAAGTACTAGCAGCAATGATAGGCTGAGAATAAAGACGAGCTGTAGATGCCAGAGAGGGAATAGTAACACCAAAGGAGTGTGGGAGGCCGGAGCTATGCGGTCATAAAGTAATAGTGAGGAGATGAGAGCAAAACCGACAATGTCAATGAGGGTAACCATGCGATGATAAGATAAAGCGCGAAAGGAAAATGCGAGGATGCGAGAGTCAATGCGTCATGATGCGATAAGAGCGAGTGCAGGATATATTATGTATCAGACAACAGGGAAGGTCGGGGAGGTCGTGTTATGCGAACGGTCGCAATTTTTCGAGTACATCATCCATGTTGGGAGACTTCTCAAGCACCTGTGCGATCGACGTCGGGCGACTGCGCTTGATGGAGTAGGCACTGCTGCTGGCAGCAGTAGAGGATGACGACGTCATGGAAGACATCGAAGTGCGGTTAGAGGCTCGCAGGGCCCGTCGTTCTTCTTGCTGGTCGGAACTTTCGTATCGCAAAAAAGAGGAAGGGGGCCCTTCGGGTATCGCAGAGAGTGAGGACATGGTGATGCTCGGGCTCGGGGGTAAAAGAGAAGAAGCTGACGATGAAGGCGACGGCGAAGTCGAGCTGAGGGATGTACGCTTAGAATAAGGCACTTCTTCTGCACTACTTGGACCGAGCTTGGACGAGCGCCGCGCAGAGCCCGCACGCGTGAGGTTAGCACCAAATTCAGCAAGTTGGAACGGCCGCCGTATCTTCTTGCCACGCAGGACAGAGGATGACACTGACTCCGACCCTGACGCACCTGAAGCACGGATAGACTCTGCACCAGAGTGGGCGTGCGACTCTGTCCCCGAATCACTTTGATAGTACAATCGCCGAGAGGGACCTGCTGGTGGACTGTTGTGGACTTCTTGATCAGAGTCCACGACAGCGGTCCTGACACCCGCGGGAGAAAGGCGTGGGGAGACGTTTAGTCCAGGAGGCAGAGTCTTCGTACGCTTGGGTGGCTCCTCATCGTTGATCATGTACTTCAAGCCTTTGATCTCGGTGTCACGTCGTGCGACGTCCTTGCTTAGCGCGTGGATCTTCTTCTCAAGGGCCAGTATTTCCGCAACGTGTGCCTCGGTCACTTTGAGGACGTAAGTGGCAAGCTCGTCGTACTGTCGGTTGCGCGTCTTCAGCGCGTGCCGGAGTTGCTCCACTGAAGCTGTGTCGACGTCCATAGTTTCTCCTTCCACGACCGGGGGAACCTCGAGTGGCCCCGTCGTTCCTGGTCGCGACAACGGTGGGAGAGCAGCTGCAGACGAGTTAGCAACCGACCCAGCAAGGGTATGGGCTCTTTGACGTGGAGCGTGCCCTTTCTGTGATGTTGATTGAGTTTCTGCTCTGATGGACGTCGTAAATGGAATGCGAGGAGAAGCGGGAACTTCTGGCGGGGGAGTAGATGGCGCAGGAGGGAGTGGAAGGGGCATCGATGGCGGTCTGGTGCGGGCAGGAGGAGCCGGTTGCTTCATCCGTGAGCGAATACTGGATGAGCCATTCTCCGAAGGTTGGACCGACCCTGTTGCCACAGAAGCCCGTCGCTGAAGAGATGGAGGGAGTCCTCTTTCTTTCTCAGGTACCGCAGGCCGAGGAGATTCACGAGGTTCAGATAGTCGGGGAGTAGAGGATCCATCGTGCTTGTCATTACTCTTATCCGAATCAGAGTTTTTCCTCGAGTTCGAATTCGAATTTGAGTTCTTCGACGACGTGCTTGGCGGTCGGTCACTGCCATTGCTGGGATTGTGCTGATGGCGTACAGCAGCGGCTATCGCGGATGCAGGAGTGTGCCCACGCCTGTATATCGATGGTTCCGGAGTCGAGGTACTAGGGGTCGGAGGCGTACTTGAGGTCTGGCCTGCATTGCGGTCCCTTATGCGGGGTTTCGCAACATCCGATGCTCGTTTTGCCGTCGTACTAGTCGATCGTGTAAACAAGTCGTCGGGATTGTCCGGAGAAAGTGAGACGGTGATTGTAGGCTGCGTGGGACGCGGCGTTGTGGATCGCGCTTTACTACCACCTGAAGAACCTGAGTCGGACGAGCCTGACCGAGGACTGTGTGGGGTGAGCCCCGAGGCCTGACGAGAAGATGACGGGATGGGTGCTGAAATGATTTGGGCGGTTACTGGCACCTTCGATGATCGAGAATGGGAGAAGTGGGCGGCGAACTTGGAAGTAAGTGATGAGGAAGGAACCTTGCTTGAGGTTGGAAGTGGAGGAGGCTCAACGACTGGCGAAGGCTCTGGCGGTCGTCTGCGATACTCTATAGTCAGTACATCAGACTTTAATAGAATATAGCGAAAGAATGAAGGAAACGCCAGAATCTAGTGGGATATCCAGGAGACTGACTGAACGGAAGGGTGAATAAAAATACCGAAGCTTCGCGACGCGCTTTCACGCGACAATACATTTGACCAAAAAGGAAATAGCGCGAAAAATTGCCGACACTCACCGGTCTGTCGACGTACTCGGCGCTCGACTCGACCGTCCCCCCAAATCCGCCGATTCACGCTCGCTGAGGGATGCAGTAAAAGGACTCGACGCTGCTGACTGATTTGACTTCTTCCTGGATCGGCCGAACAGTGGGATACGCGTAATTTTCTTCTTGCCCATTACTGCCTCGCTGTCACTATGAGGGACCTCCAGAGTAGGATTACCGGGTGTGCTCGCGTCATTCTGGGTCTGGTTTGAAGAGTGGCCGCGGAAGAAGTCTGTGATGTCGGAGGTCTTGTTTACCAGGCGACGCGCAGGAGAAAGGCCAGACATGGGTGAAAGAGGCGAAGAGAATGGAGGGTCTAGCGCTGAAGAGAAGGGAAGGAGCGTTACGCGTCCGTCAATGAAGACGACGGCGATGTGAATCCACGGTGTCGCAGACGGTGTAGTGGGGTTATATAGATCCCCGGGTGGTTTTCCAGGCTGCCCTTCGTTGCCGTAAATGAACTGGGCGTCCAAAATAGCGCTGAGTCAAGTGGTACAATGATGGAGCTGGGCAGAGAGAGCGCGGAGAACCTAGAGTCGACGGAGAGGAAGATGGGGGGCGGGTCCAACCATAGGACAACGAGTCGTCGTGAGAGAAGGGAGGGTTGAAGTCGCAAAACGTGCAGCGTGGGCCATCCCACAGTCATGAAAATTCGCAAAGATCTGTCCAAGATCTCTCCGCGACCTCTTTTCGATACGCGAACCCCGACCCTGCATCTTACAGATGGAAATGTATTGATTTATCGATCTGCTTACCTGAACAAGCTCTTCATCTCGATTCTTCGTCTGGGTTCTGTTCCTTACAGATCATCCTAATCGTCCCCGCTCTCTCAAGCACGCTGGAGGATGGTTGAAGACTTTCCGAGGCGCGTCTTGCTTCAAAGCCCTCGCCGATGGAGGCAAGGTCGTTCGTCTGCATATACTCTTGTTTGTGCATCGCGTTGCCTTGCAACGCCGAAGTCGGGGCGATCCTGAGCTGTGGGATAGAGTTTATTGAAACCCAAAATCCCCATGGTCTTGCCTCCGTCTCGAATCCTGCCACGTATAGGCACCGCCGCGGCGTCATGATATTATCCAGGCATATATCGCATGCAGAAATTGAGGAGTTATCTTCTGGGAGCTTCCGGCTCGGTGGTCGTTGTATGCGCTTGAAGAAGAAACGTTTCACGCTGAACACCAACGGCATCTTCGGATATTGCGTGTTATTTAATGGGGCTCAAGAGTTCGGGACATTCATTTATTGATCTCTCTTGAACATGACAAGGGCGGGTATAGAACTCACCGTCATGGTCAATGGAGAGCCAGGGTAAGCCAGGATGACACGACATGGTCCTCGAAAGACATTCCTAACGAACCGCCTCCATGGGCTTCTCCAATCCTCGGAGCGTCCTATCGGCGCTTGCTCGTCCTTGAGGGTATGTTTTCACAGAAACGCTGGCCGTTTTTCTTCCAACTTCCTTCTCCCAGTGGCTGGAACTGATGGTCAAAAGGCAAAAGTTGCGGCAAATCCCTTCAAATTGCCAATCGGGGAGACGCTAGTTGCCAATCCCGACAGTTTGGCGCCAACCTAATCCTAATCCTCGTCCATCTTCCAAGTTTCCGGCCGCCACAGCGCCCGTATGCGTCCACAAGACCTCGCTAATTGTCTTCATCCTCCTCCTTATCTTCAGCGGCGCACTGAGGATCGAATTTAGAACAAAGACCTGAAGTCTCCTTCGTTCTTGCGGGAAGCACTCAACGCTGGCCGGCACGGTAATGATCCTCCGGAACGAGGGTGCAGTGCAAATTATTTCAGAGTGCACCCGTCTTGTCCGGTGGGCAGAGCTCAATTGAAACTGTCGTCCGTCGATCAACTCGAGCCTTGGCCTCCCTCGACCGTCGAAAGGCGATCAAAAAATTGGGGGGTCTGGCGTCCAGGTGCATTTTCTCATCCTTCAAACCTGTGTGGCGAGCCAGCGCCTACACCCATTTATGGCAACACGGATCCACAGAACCTTCGTCGTTCGGCGACGCAGCCTTGTTCGCTACCTCCTCTAAACAATCCACACGTTCGTTGCCTCCTCGTGCTGCGATCATCATCCAGCACTCGGAGTCGATGGAAGGCTTTCTTTTCTGAAGAAGAAAAATGCTGTCTCGGCTACAGGAGAGCGCACAGCTCAGCGCTGTGATGGGGGCCCACCCGCGTTGTGCTCTTCCAAGACGACACCGTTATTTCGCATTGTGATATCGACCGCGTATCACAGCACACAAGTGACAAAGGAGGCCAGCGCCCGACCGCTTCGGGGTTACGACATCCCCCTCTACCGGCTAAGCCTCCCAACAGATTTCTTTCATATGTATCCAGCCAAAAAAGCGCCTGGGCTGCTTATGGCTTCCTGCAAGGATCTGAAGCAGTTCATATGGTATTCTGAACTTGCTCGTTCTGGACAAATCCCGTTTTCTGCGCACACTGTAAGTATATTGTAAAGAGGCTGACGAAAAGAAGTTGTCAACATCTCGGCATCACTCTAGGCAGGCTGACGAATCGTACGCGTCAGGGATCTTACGGCGGGCGCGCCTCACACGTCGCCCACGCTGTGCAGGTAAGCACGTAATCAGATGACTGTGGCGCATCAGAAATCCCTCTGATTGGCCAAACCTCCGCCCTTATCATCACACTTTCCTGGAAAGTCGGACGCAGAACACGAGGCTCCCAACCTGCTTTTGTATACCCTCTATCTCTCATTCGTTCACCTTTAACACCCTGTTGTTGGCATCAAAACACCAAACATCTACCACCAGCGGGATTAGAAGTGCTCGTAAATTCGTATTCAATTGCGTTGTGGTGCCGCTGGTGCGGGAACGGACGCTATGCTCGCACAATGTCGTCGTGCTTGTCCTATGATTGAACTATCTGAGAGTCAATAGAGTGACCAGGAGAAGCAATTCGTGGACCATATGTAGCACAAAAAGCACACGAAATGTTGATCTTTGGTGCGTTCAATCCATCAGCCTTGGGTTCTCGATCGGACTCGGAGGGTATTCCTTGGACTGTTTCTTGACTCTGAAGTAATGCGTACAACGACCGTACTCGCTGCGTGATTGCCCGAGGACTTTCGTGGTTGAACTGGTCAAATATTGAGGCGACCAATCTCCTTGAGCAGGTGGATATAGGCAGCTTTAGACTGCCTTCAAGGCCGTGGATCTAATTGGTGGAATGATTTCTGGACCTCGGGGTTCACGCCTACAACCCACAGTGCGGTGGATATGTCACTTGTTTATGAATACTTTCACCTTCGTGAAGGCGCTGACAATAATGATTCTGCGTCATAGTCTCCCTCTTTATCATATCCGTCGTTCATCACAGTCATGTTCCAACCTGTACTTACACCGATGGAATGTACCTCCCGGTTGACAAGGCTCGAGACCCGCAGTTGCTGATCTGTTCTAGCAATATTCAAGCACCGTTCATGATCGAGCAACATGTAAAAGTCATATTAATATAGTAGAGCCTCCGATTCTGGTGAAAATACTTGTTAAGGAAGACTATCCTTATACGTGAATGCTTATCCAGGGCAAGAGGTCCCTTTGTCCGAGTTGCGCAATGCTCATGCACACCGCATATATATCAGTTCCTGAGCAGTGCCGACAGTGGGAAGATGTCAGTGGCAATGATATCAGACTCTGTGATTGTCCCACTAGGCACCTCCAAGGAGACACCCCTTCGAGAACTTTGGACTCTGCTGAGCAACGCAGACTCTCCAGAAAATGGAATGTTCAAGTTAACTTGCTTGTGTCTAGAACACTTCCAGGATATATCATTTGATGGGTATCGACGGCGTCGTCGCGGCGATCCTACGTGACCTTCTCGTGGTCTGCATGACGGTTCTCCACATTCAGTTCCTAACCCCACGTTCGTGCAGGTTATACAGGCGATGTGAATATTGTGCTGAAAAAGAGGGTTCGAGTGCCCGAAATCTATGGTATTCGATGCTTAACAAGCGTACGTATCTAGGCGCCGGTGGAAACCGTTAAGCGCTTGTATGGAAATCCATCATTTCCACGATTAACCGTTCAATTGTTTGAGTTTTCACGGAAACGAGACGTGGCGACCGTGACCAGGCTTTTTGGGAGTTTTTTTTATCCCGATTCTCCACGTCCATGGCCGCCGCGACGGCGTATATGAGACGATAGCTCAGTTCAGAAACCCAAAGCAAATGTTCTGTGGGAGTAAGAACTTACATAGCTCGCATTGCTGGCCTGCGGACTGCACAGGGATGTGATACCTAGGTGTTATTTATAGCGTGCTGGTGGGCGGGTAGGGGTGCTTTACTTACTGTACGTCCCCAACGGGCCCGGAACGCGGCCAACCGAGGCCGCTCGGTTGATGCGATGAAACATGCAGTGCGACTCAGCCCTGCTTAGCCTAGCCCCCTTGGGCGCTCGATGGAGTAAGCCTATCTGTGCACAGGCGCCCGAGCAGCGCATCGGTCCCATCGGAAGTCGTTGGAATTTAGGTGAAGAGCTCAGTGCTTTGGAAGACGAAAGAATGTGGAACGGAAGCATATGTAATTAGGAAATGATCTGCGCACGGACCTGCTTCGTCAAAGGGAAGGCATTTGCCGTTCATACAACCTTTATCGCTTTCATCAACGACACACGGCCCCCAGCACGAGGAATACCCTTGAAGCTTGCGAAAACACGTAAAATCGCCCCTTTGAGTCCTGACCGCCAAATGAAGACCTGAAGGCTTTGCTGAACACTGAAGAGGCTCATTGAACGTATCCTTCAAGAAGCAGCGTGATCTAAGCCGAGGAGGTGCAGCAAGTGCCTCTGTGGAACGCTCGGAGACAACAACGACGTGTCAATCCGCTCAGCAAATTGAATCTTGGACGTCATGGATGTGCACCGCCCAAACGTCAGGTACGCACACCCTGCCGACATGACCGATCAGGGACTCGTTTCACTGGGGTTTCTAGCTTCGAGGACGCTCGAGTGGATTTGGGGACATGGATTGCGCTTTGAGGTGGAGGAAGTGGGTGTTAGAGAGAGACTCCAACGGTGCGGATCATTTGGAACAGAGTCTACACTGCCCTGCGAGGATGTCGCCTGCTGTTGGCCCACAGACCGGAGCGCTATGATAAGATGGGTCCATTCAGTGATGGACTTGTCACGCATCAACAAACACTTGACTGATGCAGCTCGGGTTTCGTTGCCATCCATTCCACTCTCCCATTTTCTTCAGATCGCTGCTGGTCGGACAAAGGTCTGCTGCGTCGTCTTTATCTGCTTTGCGATACCTACGACTCGGAAGGCATGCCTGCACTGCCGTCCTTCATCACCAGTCGCAAAGGAAAGGTCGCCTTCAAGTCCCCGTTTACTCTATTACGCGGAGAACAGTCGACGCCCGCATCGGTTCAAGTAGCAGTTCCAGCAGTCCCACCACATCCTCTCGCAGATGAGGTCCTTGTCATCAATGATCGAAACGCGCGACATTATTCATTGGACTTCGATGGCGGGCAACCCATAGACGAATACGAGACAGACATCATCGACGAAGAACTGCGGAATCCTCGACCGAATAATGCTCCAACGCCTCAGGTCCAACTGGATATCGATTTGTCGCCAGAGGGATTGACCGACTGGTTCGCTGCGAATTTCCTCCAACCAGAAAACGCTCAACCATCGTCCGAGAAGGCGCAACAAGGGCAGACTAGCGGAAGTGGATTGCGGAATGAAGCGAAGCCTTTGGGGAGTTTAGGAAGCACGGAAACGCTGAGTAGTAGGAGTAGGAGTGCACTGGGAGAGGCTGATGAAGGAGGTTTTTCGACTTCATCAGAAGATGTCCTTTCGAATCTTAAGGCAATGAATGTGCGTTATTCGTCTCTTTTCGGAACTGATCTGACTGTCGTTGATACTTCTGTAGGCCTCGCACTTTGGGAAAATGCACGGCTCTGAATTCAATCGCTCGGTATGTATTCGTTCGCAACAATATTAACGGATCCAATCCTCATGCGCGCTTCAGGATCAAGCTTCGTCATCCTCGAATAAGCCTTCAGCAACCCTCTTAGCAATTCCAGCGGGTTCGTCACAAAGCACCAACAGTCAAGAATCGCGTCCCGAGGCCCTCTCTGACCTAAAGCCTCTTCGACCAATGTCCCTTTTGGATACCCCGGCTTCTTCGGCGGTCTCTGGGACCAACTTCGCTCGCGCCCTTCTATCGAATGCCTTCGTACTGCCCAACGACAATCGTTTATCGAGGTTCCGCACCAGCACTGTTGGCCTTACGCGCTCAGATTCGACTACCCTTCCTCGCGGTGACCATGCCGGCCCATCCTCATATCATGACCGGTTCTCGGTGGGTCCAGATGCGCCGCCAGTACCATCCAACGCCGGCTTCCTGTATGAACCACCTAAGAAGTCGCGTGCCGCACTGGAATGGAGAGAAAAGAAACGTCAAGAATTGAAGAGGCGATCAAGTACTGGTAGCCTGCATCCCAAAATCCTACCAGAAACACCTTCATACGACAGACCGATCAGTGCTCTCCTGAGCCCCGGCGCCGAATTCGATTTAAACGACTTAAACTCTCTATTACTGAAATCTCCTGCGCTCGTCCAAACTCCTCCGCCTCCACCCCGTTCTCCTTTGCCTCCTACTCCACAACCGAAACGCGTCGAAGAAAGCAAAACTGTTGAACTAACCCCGACCCCCGCCGCCAGGCCTTTACCTATCGGTCCTCAAACCCCATCTTCCGACTTCCTAAGCCTTCTATCCCCCGCTCCTTCCTCTGATGGCCTACCGTCTGGCAAGAATCTGGAGTCAGACGATGTCTTGAATTACTATTCACATCCTGACTCGCCAGAGCCTCTTATGACCGGCGGGTATCGACCTGGTGTCTCACCTATAAGTGAAGAGACTAGTTCCCAATTATCTCCTCCGACACCGTATAGAGATAGACGGGAATCACAAAGAAGTACCGGCACTCCACTTGGTGCTCGTAGTCCTTTGTCTGGTAGTATACGCGGTGAGTTTACCTTCCTTTTCGTCTCTTCCAGATACTGACATGCGTTACGTCAAGTGCGGGGCGATTCCGTACCTTTACCTCGAAAGCTTTCTGATTCACGTCCATATTCACGACAGTTGCTAGCCCCAATGGGAGAGCGGCCGCTATCCTCCATTCAACCTCCATCGCCTTCTGGTTCTCAAACTTCGTCCTTAGCTTCGGCAGGCTCGGACCTGCTTGCACCCCTTGCACCCCCTCCTAGTCATATTTTCAGTCGCCAAAGGTCCGGCAGCGCCCCCAGTCCTATCAAGGTCATACGTGATCCTAAAGACGCAATCACCTACAATATTACCGTTTCTCCTAGTAATGCCGATTCTGATACTCCAACTTCAGATGAAGGCATAGTCACCCAGGATTTCCCTGAAACGCCCAGTGCTTTCAGCCCTCTATTAACTGGCGGTACTGACGCCCCTCCTTCCCTACACCAATCGCTAGATGGACATGATGTGCCGCCAATGGCAACGATACCCACCTCTGCTACTATTTCCCGGGGAACCCAGCCAAGTCTTGCTCAACAGCTCTTGTTGAACCGAGCCGGGACGACTGGCCGCCAACACACGAAGCAAACGAGCGTTGGGAAGATCAAGACGTCCGGTTTAGCAGCACGCTCAGGATCTCCAACGAGTCGGCGTATTGCAGACATAATTGAAGACGTGGAGACTGAGGCGAGTCCGGCTGACCAAAACGGCGGCATTGCGTCGCGCCGTATGTCTGCAGCTGGATCGCAGCCAGAGTCGCCCAGCAATCAGGTCCTGGCTCACGAAATGAGTAGATCCCCCAGTCGAGGAACGGTCATCACGACCTCAGATGCAAGTTCCATGTACACTTCCGACTCTTCGTCCAAGCCACGCATCAAGTCACTGCCGCCCATTCCTAATTCTCCTATTCCTTCCACGCGTGCTGTTTCGCCGGCGACGACCATTGAATCTCCGGTAAATGCACCGGAGTCCTCGACAGCTATTGTTGGCGCCCCTGCTCCTCCTACTGCCCCCTCAATCCCTCCTCCGTCGCCGACACTGGCACCGAAACCTCCTGCTCCATCACCTGCTCGCGGACGTCTGCCACCTGCTCTGAACATCTCAAGCTCCAATCCTGTCGCCGAGCGAGCGGTGGCTGTCAATGGTAACGCGACAGACAGCTCAGACTCGCCAGCATCATCATCACGTCCAGCATCGAATCCTCCTGTCTTTGCTGCTGCTTCATCTGCCTCAGCGCCAGCGCCAAGTGCTGTCGACCATGATCAAGCCCCAGGCACTCAGAGCTCGTCAAGTCACAAATACGAGGATGCATTTACTGGCCGGGCTTCTGACATTTTCAGAGCGACGTCCCTGGGTTCTCCTCCGCCCTATTACACTGTTGTTAACGAGACACCGCTACCGCAGGTTCAACAACGTACCCCGCCAAGTCATCCTTCGCATACACCGAATGGCAGCTTCTCCCATAATGCGTCGTTTTCCTTCTCCGAGCCGAATTTTGGTACGCCGGGGCCTTCCAACCTTGAGTGGAGCAACAACATGGATGGCAGGTCGACGTTAGGGAGAGAAAACTCGATTGCCGGCCAGCGTTCGCGGATGCGACCTCCTTTGCCACAGGGCCCTCGGAGACCGAGTCAGCAACAGATGATGGCGGCGGGTGGACCCTCTGGCCAATTCCATCCCTCTCGGGACCGTTCGGGCTCCATCTCATCCGTGGCGAGCAATGCACTACCCCATACGTCAAGGGTCCGGTCCGCTCCCGTTTTCTCGCCCAAATTCCAAACGCCGCCGCCCAAGTGGAGAGGCTACACCATGGAAGCTGCCAAATGGACGTTTACGTCCGCTCAACTCCAGGCTATCGTGTCCAGAGCTATCAAACAGTCAGCTGAAGCATCGTCGATTCGTTTGCTACGGCTTGATGTCCTTGACACCGAAATTCCCGAGGAGATGAGGCGTTTGGAAGCTCAGCGGACGGACCTGAAGACGCGGTATAAGGTGCTGACGCGGAGACGAGCCACTTTGCTTGACGCTCTAACGGCACACATGACGGGCAACGAGGAAGACAACTCTTCCTATGCCCTTCGCCTGCTGGAGGAGATCAGAGAAATGGTGGTAACACTGGACAGACTCGCTGAAGAGTTGCATAGCCTGGATGGTCAGCTCGCCCATCTCGAGTCCTTGACGCATATTCACACTGGCAGTGCACTTGCAATGGCCCTACGGAAGCTAAATGCCAGTTTCCTGAAGCAAGTCGCGGAGAACCAAGTGCTCCGGAATCAGAACCAGGCCCTCGAGGCCGAGCGAGACGAGGCATGGGCGCAAGCCGAGGTCGTCGCGAACGAGTTTGACAGAATGAACGATAAGATCGATAGTCCTTCGTCGAAGCGCTCGAGTAGGATTTCTGCCGTTCGCAAGTCAAGTGTTCGCGTGTCGAAGGCAGGCTTGCGCACACCCAGCCAGCGACTCAGCCAACGATCATCTTTGGGCAGTTCACTCTGTGGGCCTACGTCAAGTTCAAAGAGTCCGTTACCCCGCTTGGAAAAGAGCCCGCCTGTTCCTCCTATACCGAAGCGCCGACCCCTCCAAATCTCAACTGAATCGCCATTAAGGAGCTCAGCGGTATGCCAGCTAACCCCGCATGTCTCCCTGTCTGACTTTTCTTTTTCGCAGGTGCTTTCCTCTGGAGGGGTTACGCCGAACTCGGAAACAAGGGCTTTGGCAGAGGCACAAGATGAACTATATGCTATGTTGGGCATCACGAACCCAGATCGCCGCCTGCGTCGCTCTCGGTCTGCTGCTGGTCTGCTACTTTCTCCACCTCCGGTTACCGCGCTCCTTAATGTTCGGCCTTCCGATATCAACCCGTCTCGGCGCTCGTCGCTACCCGGAGATTCTTCACTAGCTGAGGCATATAATGCTATGGCTGCCGATGTAACTGTTGCTTTCTTTTCGTGCTTGTTTCCTCGAATCTGACAGAACCTTTTTCCTCCAGCGTAATGCAGTTCTTGCCACTATCGATATGCTATCTGCCACGGACTGATGTGGATTTCCTGGCATAATACTTACAGTATTTAATACCTTATTTTATTCGTCATACCCATCCGTCATTCGTTATATTGTTTCGATTATGATGACAATCACTTCAGCCGGGATTGTAATCTCCTGGTAGAAATATTATGTCGAGTCCATGGTACCCTGCCCAGATCTGTAAAGTTAGTGAGAATGGTGTCGGCACCGGATTCAGACTCCGGGCCGGAGGTTCATTGTCCGAAACGGGAAGGGGGCTGTGACCTCGTGTCTCGTGTTGTCCCAGCGCGACGCGACTTGCACCCCTACCCCCATGTCGGACACTCAGGCGGATTCTCCGGGCCCCAGGCGCTCCCAGCGAGAGAGAAAGGTGGTAAAGCCTTTCGCATCAGGTATGTTTATGACTCGAGATATATAGGCCGTGTGCTAAATTGGCGTTCCAACAACTAGCAAGCACTGGTGGCAGCCGGAAGCGCAAGCGGAACGAAAGTGATACCGAAGGCGACGCGTCTCAAGACGCGGAACACGATGGGTTGAACCAGCAAGAAAGCGAGGCAGAAAACGACGCGAATGACGAAGACGAGGGATATAAGGCTCCTAAACCAAAAGAGCCAGGATCGGCGCGAAAGACCAAAGCCAAAACGTCTCCGAAGTCCAAATCAGCCCCGGCCGCAAAGAAACCACGCGCGGAGAAAGCTGCTATACGCAAGATACCCAAAGTCGCCGCGCGTCGGGGAAGAAGGCCCAAAGAGGGAGAAGACGCGTATGATCCTGATCAGGTCGCAAAAGACACGAAAATTTCCTCGGACAACCCGCTTTTCAGTATGTCTTGCATTCTATTTATGTGATCTACGCCTGACTGACCTGCATTCTCAGATGCAATTATGAATCCAGCTTCTCCCCTACAGTCGAGCGCCGAAGACTTCCTAGAATCCCTGCAGCAATCACCAGAAGCCGCTCTAGCTGAGCTAATAAACCTTGTCCTCCGTTCATGTGGATGCAACGACTCAGTTGATGCGGATCAAGTTGTTGATTTCGATGGGATTGTGAGCGCGCTGGATGATTTTACAGAGGTTCTCAAACAGGTATGTCAACACCCATCATGCTGCTGGCTGGCAACCGTGTTGTCTGCAACAAAATACTTTACAAACGTATTTTACAGCCATTTCGCGACGTTGGGTCCTCCTTATCGTTGTTCAGCTTCTGTCGGTCTTATCAGCACTCGGCGAGCTAGAGGAACTATGGCGGCAAGCCGAGGGACTCGCAAGTCTTACGTCAGATAGGACCGGACCGAGCATGAAAAAACGAAACTAGGAGGGCCTTTCGCCGTGAAAATGGCTCTAAAAATTTTCCGCTGCTCGGACGATATGAATTTGCTGAGAAATGTGATGAACCGACATTAATGGCCACATTTTCAATGCGTATTCTCTGTCGTTTCGGCAATGGGAGATTTCAATTACGTTTTCGAAGCATTTTGTGCTCACTTAAAAGGTTGCATGGCGGCAGTACTCTGAGCGTCATGTTCTAATCAAGTTGCAGGAAAACTCCCCTGTTTATCCCCTGACATCCAAATTGCCCGTCTTCAAACGCTTCCGGAAGTCGTTGTCAGAATGGATCGAACGGCTTATCATTTCCGCCTCCGACCTCGGTCTCTTGTACTCATCTCAGCTCATGGAGACCCTCCAGCAATGGGTTGTATCGATGTCATCATCACAAATTCGAAGTTTCCGACATACCGCTACTGTGATTGCCTTGGAGGCTGAGACGGCTCTTTGCGACGTCGCTGCTGCTGTGGACAAGGAGAAAGATGTGGTTTCTCGTCAACGGGAAGGCGAGAAGAAGAGGAAGACCAAAGGGACAAATCCGCGGCTGCAGGAACTTATCCTCAAAGAGAAAGAGGTGAAGCGACGACAAGCGAAGCTGACATCGTTCATCAAGGAATTTGTTGATGGGTGCGTCCCCTATAGTTGTGCTCTCGCAAGGCTTACCTGTTTTTCAGTGTCTTTATCCATCGATTCCGAGACCTTGACCCCAGTATTCGTGCGGAGTGCGTACGCTCCTTGGGCTTGTGGCTACGAAAGTACCCAGACTACTTCCTTGTCGATGCCCGGTACCTTCGTTACGTAGGCTGGGTGCTGTCCGACTCCAACAATCATGTTCGTCTTGAGGCCGTCAAGTCTCTTTCAGGGGCATACGAGCAAGTTGATCACATCCTTGCTCTGACAAACTTCACGGAGCGGTTCAAAGCTCGTTTACTCGAAATGGCGACCTCGGACATAGATCTCTCCATTCGTGTTGCAACAATACAGGTGCTCGCAGATATTGAAGGGCATTTCACGCTGGAGGACGAAGAAAAGGAGAAGCTATGTTTGCTCTTGTTTGATGAAGAACCCAAGGTTCGGAGAGCAGTGAGCTCATTCGTGCGCGGTGTATGGGAAGACGAAGTTGCTGCACGTTTGAATACGCAAGACAAACCGAGCGACAAGGACAAGCAGAGGATAGGCGTCAAGGCTCTTGCAGTACTGCTCGTTAAATGGGGCAAAGCATTAGACACTTTGTCTGGAGATGTGGAAGAGTCGGAGATGGGAGATGCTGCCGAAGAAGATGCCGTCAATGGACGTCCTCGCGCAAACCGAAGGAGAGAGGTTATCGCTCTCGTCGGAGCTGAAGGCCAAGGCCGCGTAGCATTGGCAGTCGAATCTCTGTGGGAGGGCCTAGAGCCTGTGAGCGATTGGGAGGGCCTTCTCGAACTCTTACTTCTGGATCATTCTGCATCGGAGGAGGACAACCAACTGACTTCATCTCCACGACCAAGAGTCAGGGCAAACGGCAAGAAGCACACAGATGACTTCGTCGTTGACGAAGCTTGGAGGCTAGAGGAAGTGGAGGAAAGCACCCTCCTTGAGGTCCTTGTAGCCGCTATCCGCACAGCCAAAGCGGAGTCAGTCGGCGGTAGAAAGGTTCGTCCTTCGTAAACTTTTGCTGTGCATGTTCGTCTCTTATTTCTGTTAGCAGGATGAGGAAGAGAATGTTTCCAATGATATCACTCGTGCATTGATCAAGGGTCTTCCTCGACTCTTCATTAAGCATCAGTCCGACCAGAATCGTATTGCTGAGGTTTTGGTTATTCCAACGCTTATGAACCTGGACCTCTACCTTGAGATGCGCATGATAACGGCAAGTATCTTGATATCCCAACGTATTCCAGTAACTTACGTTCGAAGCAGGCCTACAGTAGCCTATGGGACGACGTTATCAAGCAGTTTATGTCTCATTCTTCGGCCAAAGTCCTATCCCATGCCATGGTTGCTATTCAATACTTCATGAAAGCAACGAGTCTTTCGAATACCAACAGTACCAAGATCCTCGAACTCGAAGACGAACTGTCGACCCAGCTACGCGACACCATTGCCGGACGAGACGAGATCGAGATTGCGACATTCACAGAAGACGAGGTGCTGGCTTTGATTGCCTGGTGTACTCGTCTTTCGACGGTCACTGGTGCGCGAAACATGACTGCTTGGATAGAAGAAGACGAGGGCGGAAAGCAAAGCAGTGCTTGGGATATCATCAATGCTCTTGTTGAGAGAGGCAGGCTAGGCTACAAGGAGGAAGAGATGGTGAGCATTCATTAAGTCTCTGTATGGTGAATCTAAGATCGTGTTCCAAATAGATGGTCGAGCAGGCCTTGAATGTCCTCAACCTACATGTTCTATGGAAAAGCAAGGGCCTGTCCGCAGAGAACGACCCTACACCCGAAGATATTCGATGCAAGGAAGTCCTACAAGAACAGCGAGATGCCCTTCTTGAGAAACTCGTTGAATTCGCAGTCGGTACCCAGTCAAACACTGTCGAAGGCGTGAAACGCGCAGTATGTCTCTTAATAGCCCAAATATTCTCATAGAATATTGACAGGAATGTATGCAGGCTTTCAAACATCTCCTCGACTTACATGTCGTGTTCTGCTCAGCTGAGGCTTACTCCGACGACGGCGCCCCACGACCAGCTGCTTCACTTGCCTTAACCCTGGATGATGAGCTGCAATATCGCTGTGCAGGCTACATCCAGGCTGAGATTGAGCGTTATGCAGAGTTCCTTGAGGATGAGGACGAGGAAGAGAAGTCGCGCAAGAGTGATGCTGGCTCCAGCGAAGAGGAGCAAGAGGATGCTAGGGCCGACGAAGGCGACAAACCTGCAAAATCACCCAGAGCGAAGAAATCGCACCAAGAAGGTTTTCCCCCCATCGTATTGTCTACGCAACATATGACTCACAAATATTCTGATGTAGCCGACCTCGGCTCCCGTGATGTGCTTGAAAGGGAGCACCTATTCCTTGACGTCTTATCCACCTTCCTGCGAGCCATTCAAGCTGGAGCCATTCATATTAAACACGGAGCTGTCGTTCTCGCTCATTACGGCCGCCTTGGAGTTGCTTTCGACATGTGTTCGAAGAAGATCGTCGAGCTCCTTCGGGAAGAGCACATGCTGAAGGACAATCCCACTACTGTCGTAGCCACCATCACACAAGCAATCCAAGAGGTGATTCCATGGCCGTCGTCCACTACCAAATATGCATGCTCACAGCATTTATTTAGTCCTCTTCTCTTGTTGTCGACGGTGTTGTCCGTGACGAAACCAACGCTGTGCAGCTGGCCAAGCTTCTTTCCACATGCTTCGTTGTCCGAGGAAACCAACTATCCGTTCTCCGACGCCTGGGCACTGAGTACGTTGTTCAAGTACAAACGAACCTGTTGTCTTGGGTTAGTAAACGGATAGCAACCTACGAAAAGAACAAAAATAAGAGGGGCCTCAAGACCGCCATTGCTCTGCTCCGCGTCCTTATACCCCTCCTTAGTGCAGTCCCAAGCAGAGATGCCTTGAAAATGTAAGTCTAGGTGTATACGGCACTTCGAAGCTTCTCGCTAATCGCCATGTATCTCAATAGAAAAGCGCATATGGGCCAAGTTCTGGAAGAAGCTCAGGTCGAAGTTTCCGCTACGTCAAAAGTCTGGGAACCCCATCGGGCGTATGAGAAACGTCTCAGTGCTATTATGTCAAAGGATAACGGTTTGTTTCTCTTAATTTTCCTGCGTGATATATTGAGTCTCATATGGCCCGAGCAGCCCATGCACCAAAGGTGAAGAAATCAAGGAAGAAAGGCGCCGCTGCCGGCTCGAGTGGAGAGGACACTGATGGCGAACGGACCAACGACGAAGAGCCTGCGGCGGAACATGTGGCTCGTCCGCAACGACCTCGACGATCCACTCGGTCGAAACGAGCAACAGCGGCTGACGAAGGCACAGGCGACGATGAAGTGGAAGCAACGCCAAAAGCCCGGCCTCGTCCTCGTCCTCGGGCTAATTATCGTCGTAAATCACCATCACCATCAAAGGAGAGCCCTGCACCAGAGCCAGAGCCATCACCTCCCGCTTCGCCAATGGAACCGCTCACTCCAATGGACGACTCAGAGCCGGAACCTGAACCTGAACCAACAACACCCAAGCCAGCCTCTCGGAAACGCGCTAGAACCGAAGATGAAGAATCGGACGGCAATGAGCCTGCGCCGAACGGAATTGCCCCTGCTGCTTCTGCTCAACAATCTGAAAGTGGAGGAGGAGAGGTTGATATACAAGTGCGAAGAAAGCGAATTCGTCATTAGTCCATTTCTTGTCATATCCCATTTGCTCGATTTTTTATTCCTAAATTCCTGCCGTGCTTTATTTCTCTTTCCGTCACGCTTTGCATCAGGCTTTTTCCTTGCTGTCACTGTATGCGTAGATTTGTAACCTGTAGTAATCTGGATGCTTGCCCTCTTGTCTTTCGTAATCACGGATCTTTCTGAAGAGGTGCGAAATTTGTCGGATACAATCCAAAAAGTTCACCGAATATAAGAAGAAAAGAGTTCAAAACGCCTCTATCTAGTATCTCTACTAGGCTTTAAATTTTACCAATCGCCTCTACATTTTGAACATTCCCTGTACCTCAACTGCACCTTCTAAATAAAGTTCGTCACTAATAACTAGCAGCTATCAAGCAACTGTTATTACAAATAAGGATGACGGGATCAGAACGCGGGCACTTATCGGCTTCCTCTTCTACCTTATATACGTTGTGCCCTTTTTCTGACTTGGGCGCCTCTTTTGCCAGTTGGAACGCGCCAAGAATGCGGTGCCCCTATCCAGCCGTGGGTAAATACTACCTTTCTAAGCCCCGAAGCGGGCTGTGCTCATGAGCTGAAACCAGCCTTGAACGTGGCCAAACCCCACTATCCCGTTCTGCCACTAAGAATAATCACACGTATTTCACAGAGATTGCATTACTACCGCAGGTATGGTGATTTCTTTGACTGTTCTCGAGTCTTGTAGTGCAACCCTGGTTCACCTCATCTCAGTAGCCTACAGTCTCGCAAATCTCATGGAAAATGTCGTCGGGCGAATCTTGACACCGACTATCGAATCGCCACCTGAAGTGTCTGTTCACATTGCACAGTTTCAACCTACGGAGCGTCCCATAGAGGACAGATTCTCTGTTCACCACAGCTCTGATCAGTCTCGTCTGATTGTTGGAGTATACGACGGTGAGAAGCGTCCGCTCTCCGCTGTGAATTCTTCCGTTGAGAACAGAGCTTGTATTACAGGACACGGCGGTCCTGAGACAGCGGTCCATGTCAGCCAGAACCTTCCACCCCGTCTGCTCCTGCGTACTGCGGACTGTCATGGCCAACAATTCCAGGACCTGGATGATGAAATGCTCTCGGAATTTAGACGCGATCACTCTCTGTTCCGTCGTCGGTCTCCGGAATGGGCGTACCATGCTCTGTTAATGAAATCGGGGAGCACCGCCTTGGTCCTTGATATCAATTTGAGGTCTTTATTGGCTACCTATTCGAACGCAGGCGATTGTCGACTGATCATCTTCAACGGGAGAAGTACAGCACTGCTCCAGACGCAAGATTTCAACGTGAAAACCTCTTCCGAGCGGGAGAGATTAGCTCGAGAGCATCCTGATGAGGATGACCTCGTCGTCGGCGATCGTCTCTTCGGGAGACTCATGTGTACGCGGGGTATGCGCCTCCATACTCCACCAATAATGACATCTTGAACTTCAACCAACACCGAAAGTATATCGAGACGATATCATCTGTCGAGCGAAAAGGCAAGATATCTATGATTGACCAATATGCTTCTATCTTCTACGGATACAAGACACCGCCGTACATCACTGCTGCTCCGGAAAGCGCCACATACCAGCTTGAGAAAGGGGATGTCGCTATTCTCGCTACGGATGGCCTCTGGGATTTGATTTCCAGTGAAGAAGCCGCCGCCATCGTTCTTCAGGGAATTGCCAGTAATGAAGGTCACTGCGCCAAGTACTTACTCGCACGAGTCAGGGAAGCCACACCGCCTGGAGATGATATTACCGTTATCATTGTGCAGGTCTGAATTATAGAAACTTGGGCCGTGTCTGACTCGACCGTCGGCCGAGTGCTCTTTATTCCGGTAAGAATATGAGATCTGAGGTTCTTTCGCAAGGGTTGCCTTTTAGTAAGTTTATCAGGTCAAGATTTCTCCGGATTTATGGGTTGCTTACCACACAAATTATCTGACTAGTGCGGTCTTGCGCGAGGGGCAGACTACATTGCGCCAGTTTCCTTTCTCGACTAGAAAGATCTGTCACACCGGCGTACGCAGGAGCGAAATTTTACCGCCCCCTTGACGTAGGCCTTGAAATCTTCTTGCCTCCTTTCCGTCGATTTCCCGACTCCACCGGCGAATTGCCCAGTGGTGAACGTTAGCTGCTACTGCAGCACAGCAGAGATGCTGGCATGTTCAGAACTTCAGAATTTTAAGATACTGGCTGGCCCTCACGGGGCGTTTCACGCCGGACAGTTCCTCTGAACTCTGAACGTAAGGGCATCGCCTACAAAATATTAAACTCTCCTCCTTATGTGCCAGCCCGTGTCGTTTCACTGGCAAGACAGGGATGTTAATTTAAAGTTTCTTGCCCTGCCAATGCTGTCATAAGTATGGTCATCACTTTCAAATTTCAATGGCCTGTCTGCGTATACGACCCGCCACTCCTGCGTCGCGTTGAAAATGTCTCGTGCTTCAGCTTTCAGACTAGTAAAACAGTGTGCTAAGGAGCCACTAATCTCACAACTGGACGTGTGATACCCATCGGAATGACACCTGTCTTTTCTGAATATGCCTTTACGGGAGAAAGTGAGACGAGCAGTCACGTAGAAGCACAGCTGCGGTTCATGGAATGTTTGATATGTGTTATGTCGGAACCGTTGGGTGCATGGAAATTCTCAGGCGTGTAGACTGTCGCGACTGGAGTGGCGGCGTGTTCCTTCTTTCAAACGGCCAGGACTCGTAAGGAATCATTCTATTGGAGCTTTGTAGAGTTATCCTGGGCACTAAGATAGCATTGATTATTGGCTATGGCAGATTTTTCTATCCTTGGGACGCGATCTTTCTTTATTAAACGTTGAAGATGCCGTAGCCGGTCCCGACGATGTAATTGGCGTGCGTTCTGATGAGGGATTCAGAAGGAAGAAGCACCTCGAAGGGTTTGATACAAACAGGGCCCGGTGCCTTCTCAGGTGGCCATTATTTATTTCGGTTTGAATTTTATTTTCGCTGTGGTATATTGCACATCCAGCAGCAACATTTTTCTCGGTCATCCACAATGCAGTAGGAACAAATTTTTGGCATGTACATTTAAGCGCTCGCCGATGTCGATCTGTCTGTGCGCTTACTAATCTCGCCGATCAACAGGCTTCTAAAGAGCGCCCATGACCTTTTCAGCATTTAGTGCACCTCTAAGTGACATAGACACAATTTTCCATAGGACATGACTTGGACAAGCATCAAGCTTTGACAATTGTCTCACAAGGTGTCGAGAACTGTCTGTGGCCCATACCGCCGGATTATCGCCGCGATCCGTTGGCTCACATTCTCCGTTTCAAGATGACCCACTTTCTCCGGGAAGGCGGATCTGTCGAGCAAATCTGATACCTATCGGAAGGGAAGGCACAAATGAAATCAGCCCGCGAGGGGGACAATTGCCGCTGTTATTTTTTATACGCCTGACATAGCCCGTCCATCCTGAAAATTTCGAACAGTGAACACTTCAACCGAGCCTGTGACATATGCACAGAAAGATGAAGCAACAGTGTGTGCAAGACTTGACCTCATCGAGGCAGAGAACCCAGGGCCAACTCGGAGGTAAGATCATAAATATTTTTGGCCCCGACCGGAGTATGATGCCGCAAAATTGAAAGCTGTGCACGGTCATTGTATACGCCATCTTTCTGCCACCTCGCCACCTCCACGCTTGATCTGCTCAGTGCTGTCCACTAGGCTTAGGCATTGCTCGACGGAACAACAATGATCGGAAGCCCACAGATATCGCTTTCCGTAGCGCGTACTCCCTCGAAGAATTTCTGGTCACTGATGATTGGCCACGGATCACATGGTCCATGTTCCTGAAGCATGTATGTGGCCTCCTCCTGACAGTGGCACAGATCTCCTGCTTACGGTGTGCGCAGGGTTCACAACAGGCAGGATACACATTGACGTGACAAAAAATGAGGGATGCAGGGTGTACCCCGGCGCGCTTAAGGATCGGCAGCTCGGACGATTCGACCCAATACCCTGGGGTACTTCTGGCTTCTTTGGTGTGCGATGGAGGAGGATGGGGGCTATCTCGACGGTTTAGATACGAAGAGCGAGCGCACATGGTACCGGGGACGTGGCATGCCTCCCGCGGGCAGCCTGAGAAGCGCACACTGAAAAAGCCGCAAATCTAACGCCGGCGGTGGATTATATCGGACTCGGGCAAACTGTATCTCTTTACCCCTCGAAGCCAAATCGATTTTGCGAGCCCATGATTCCATGCATATATGCGGGTTTAGCGCTCACCGGTGAGTAATCCCAGATCTCCATTATGTCAGTGGCTCGTGAACGCGTACACAGCCAGTTCGACTTCTCATCTCCCAAGTTGGCAGCCGGTGCCGGTTCGGAACGATTTCTGACCCAGGACCGAAACGGGTCACCTTGGCCTCCTTGCAGCGAAATCCCTGGACCGTCGGGAATTGAAGAGAACTATAAGTAGCGAGGATGTACGCCTGTGCTTTCTCAAATTTCGAGTCCGTTGATGAAATGGCTCATACACCCTCCAAATCGAAGCCTATCTCTTACGCCGACGCCGTTCGCACCTTCAATGACCAAGAGGTCCAGGACGACATCAACGACGCATGCAGTAAACTCGCGCAAGCTATGAGCGCGATGATGGACAAGTTCGATTCTATCGCGAAACAAGTGCACACAATTGATCTCCTCCGAGCCAATCCTCCCCTCAAGCCCAGGTGGGACTCGATGAGAAAGGTAGTTCACGCGTTGTCGCGTGCAGCGCCGACGGCTGATGGTTACTGCAGGACCTGGCAGATCTACTGTGGCAATTTCGCACGAACTCGAACATTATATCTGGACGCCTGAAGCGTAAGCTCTCCTTCCTTCCTCCTGCCTCGGACGGTGGTTTACACCCATGCATAGTGTTCTCATCGACAGTCCTACCTATGGCGGCGCGTAATGTCGACAGAAGATCAGGGAGATCTCCATACCAGGCCGAAAGCCTCCAAGTCTTGCAAACATATATGTCGGTATGTAGCATATTCACTCTCTCGACCCTTCTTGCCGAATTAATGTCGCCCTAGATATCTGCAGAACAAGCCGCCCTCAGCAGATCCCTCATCGAACGCGTGTTCAGGCTCAGCGCCCAAATCATTGCCTTTTTGACTGAGTTCACGAGGCTTGCCACTCACAGAGCAACAAGTGGGCAAAAAGAAATGAGCGACTTGGCACAAAGGCTATCCGAGCTCGAAACACAGATGCAACAGTACGTCGAAATGCCCGTCGTGAGATACCTCGAGGACTAACTTCATTGCTTCGCAGGCTGTTCCAGACGGTATGAAGAGGCATTGTTTGTGCTACCCTGTCTAATTGGTTTGCACAGTCGTATGAAGTCACAGCAGACGCTACACACCTCGCCTTCACTTCTTCTAGGTTGGTTGCCTCATCTGGCCGACCCGCTGGACGATCCAAGGTCACTCGCCGCCCCGTTGTACGTACGACAGCATGCTCGAGATGCCTATCTAACCACAGCCGTCCTATTCAGGTGCTCGACGGCGATCTCACCAATATTGGGAGGGCGTATGAACACACTGATCGTACGCTATGTTCCCGCCACCGTTTCGAGACCATGTGCCCATACATAACCCTCCTATAGGCAAGCGCAACGAGGTCGCCCACGCCCAGTATGCCGCCCAACTACGACAGAGCCGGACTGATCCCCTCGCGGCTGCACAGGCGATGCTATGCGCGTTCCTCTTGGATGAGCTCCTCACATCCGAATCCGGCTTGAGCCTCTTCCTCTCGATATGGTCGCGCCTGCACAGAGACTGCAATGATGTCTATCAGTGGATCGCCAACCCCGCCCATACAGTGAGCAATTTTCCTTCAGCCTGCTCACCGTAAAGTTTAACTCCAATCATAGGCAACTCCTGTAGCCATTTCGTGCTTCATGGAGCAACATTGCAACCTTTATAGCCCCTTCGCCGCTGGCCTCGACTTCTACGCTGCAGGGGTTGATCCTGCCTTGTGTCCCAGCGAGCACCGAGATTCCCGGTGATCACCAACCACATATCGTTTATTATCTCCACTTGGACCTTGTTCGTTCACTGTAATTTCGGTTAGTCGTCATTAGAGCAACATTTCTCAAACGCCTCAGTTTCTCATGATCTCACTTGTCAGCACTAATCCAAACCCTGGAATTTGTACATCATACCGTGTCCCTTGCATCGCTTTCTTTGCTTTGTTGTGTAGTGCATTCACACTTTTAGAGCCGCTTATTCCGTTGAAATGAAATATATTCGAGTCTTCCAATAGGACCCCTTCTTCGAACGCTTGTTCTGAGGGCCGGAGGTTCTATAAATAGCCCTCTGAAAGCCAAGAAAGTCAGGCTGCTGGAGGGAAGTCGGAAATTTGCTTAGGTTAAAATCCCATCTTGTCTCTGCATGGCACGTACATCTCTCATTTCTTAGAATCCAGTCATAATCGCCCTGATTACTTTGTCCTCGTAATTGCTAACAGCAACGAACCGCGCCACAAGTGAGCTTTCGACTATTCAACTACTCAGGGAAATCTTATGCGTATATGTCGAGACACAAGCGCTGGCATGTTTCAAGCCAAACCTAGCGTCGGAGAGGCATTACACCGACCTTGAGCATCGAGACTGATCTCACAGAAAACTGGCGAGTTGAGAACTCACTTGATCAAATTCGCGCCTAGGCGATTTAGAATTCCGTACCGGTATACCCTTATAATCGACAGGAATATTTACTCACTTATGTGTGGCTGGTCTTACGTATCATGAGAAGCGGTTTTATTCTAGTACACCTTGGCATTAACTGAACTGAGGTGTTTCGACGAAAGGGCCTCCATCGGTTAGGAGAAAAGCACGTACGCCACACACATGATGGGAGCCTAGTCAAGTAGTAAAAACTGTCAACGTCAATGTCGTACTTACATATGGAGTCCAATCGTAGAATAGGTGAACCACTCTTCCGACTCACATGATACCAAGGCACCATCTTACAGATGTGGCCATACAGAACTGGAAGAAAAAGCCGATGGTGGAAACCAAGATGCGTGTATGTCCTCCCCTGGCCGTGCAAATCCGTAAATAATACATTTCAGATTAGGAGAAGAAATCAGAAGGTGACGCGACGGGTACAAGAAAATAATATCCTACAGGTAATCGCTGGTGAACGACCAAGAATTATGCTGATATAAAGTACGGTATAGATGCGGAGAGCGGAAGGGTGAAAGTAGTAGTAATACACCAGATCAAGAAATGAACGGACAAAAAACGAGCGATAGCGTTTCTGACTGGAACGCCGGGACAGATAATAATCATACGAAGAGAGCAGCGTCGAGGCCTACAGAGAAATCCAGGGCAACAATTTTCTGATCATGCGAGGTGCTACAAGGATAATCAAATGAGTTAAATCACGAACGAAGACAGCAAAACATACCTGACGATTCGCGCAACGTCGAACTTGACATCGAAAATATGACTCGTGTGTACTTCCGGTCCTTTAAACTCGCGCACCAGTTTGCCTTGGGTCGTATGCATACGGCATGAGCACGAGGGGATAAAGTTAGGTTGATTTGGGGGAAGAACATACCGCTACCGAGGTCCCATAGCTTCACGGATTTGTCGTAGCTTGCGCTGACAAGACGTCCGGTCCGGGGATCGAAAGAGAGCGCTCGCACAAGGGCTTCGTGTCCAACCAAAGTGCGAAGACATTCACCTGTCGAAGCGCTCCAGACCTTGATCTTACAGTCGTTTGAGCCGGACACGATGAAGTCGTCCTAACAGAGCCAGAGTTAGACCATGGGAACCCCGCACAAGAGGCCTAGGTATTTTTACCTTAAATTCAATGCATGCCAATCCTCGATCATGACCCTCAAACGTTCTGAGGCGTTCACCGCTCTCGATATCCCACAAAATCATCTTCCCATCACCACTTGCGCTAACCTAGGAAAAGTTAGATGACATTGAGTCCAGAATGAGAGAGAAGTGTGATTGACATACCACTTTCCCACTTTGCAGCCCAACAGCGTTGACAGGACCTTCGTGCCCTCGCAGAGTACGGTGCAATTCTAGAGTTTCGCGATTCCAAACCCGAATAACAGCATCCTTGGAGCTGGCAGATGTAGAAAGACCAGTCAGGAAGCCGAGGACTAAAAACTTGACAGCAAGGGATCGCGACGTACCAGCTGACGATCCAACGCCTATCAATGCGAAGATCGAGCACACCACCAGAATGTCCTTTCAGGACGGTCTTAACTTCTGCTTCAACCATCCTGTCACCGTCATCCCTTCTACGGTTCCTTTTCTCATCACTCATTACCGACGCATCATCGGACTCGACAAGGGGACCGAGGTGGAGATCCCAGACGCAAATACTACAGTCACTGCTCCCGCTGACCATAAAGCCCTTTCTTTGGCGCGCGTCCTCCTTGGCCTTTGGATTGCCTCGGCTGTCTCGTGGGACATCAGACAGCGAGTGATCTTCCCAGTTGCGATCCCAGTCTTGTTCGAACTTGAGACAGAGAACGCTGCCACGATGCGCGCCACCAAAGGTTCCAAGGCACTCGCCGGTCCGCAGACTCCACACTTTGATCGTGCGATCGCGAGAGCCTGTGATGATACGCCGCGAATCGAACTCTAGACAATATACACTGTGGACAGAGTCAGCGGGGCTTGGAGGCTAACAAAAATGTGGAAGGGTATACCTGTCAGTATGGCCACCAACTTTCAGCAGTTTAGGCTCAAACGTCTTGTGCACGCAAGTGTCGCCCATTTCGAAGTTGCCACCAGATACAGAAGATGGAGTACCCAAGAACGAGCCGCTGTAAACGCCACCCATCCGCCTCGTGGACTGCGCAGCAACAGCATAATCATGGCCAAAAGTAGCACCACGGGCTGTTCCAGCCCACCGCCTATCGAGCTCAAGCCTCTCGCGATATAGCACACGCCAGTCCAGTTGGAGAGGCGCACTGGTAGGAGGTGCGTCGATACACCCAAGCCCGAGGACGCGCCGCGCTTTCGGGGTGATGTCGAGGAGGTTGAAATCCCATGTCTTGCCCATGGTGGCTCGTACACCCCTCTCAGGCCCTTCTGTCCCAGAGGCGGTGTCAACAGCGCGTCTCAAATCGATATTCCACCGACCCAGAAACGAGGCGCGCCAGACGGCGTTGTCGCTTGCTAGACGACACCATGTATGCGAGACTAAGCGACAAGAAAGAAGTGCTTTCAACGCCTCGTGGGGTGCGGTATCACCTTCATTACTGATGGCTCTGCTTCTGCCGGGAGATGCTGAGGTGTTTAGGTAAAACGTGGAAGGAGAGAGAGGAGGGGGACAGATAAAGGTCAGAATATGCAACGCAAGCTCTGGTGGAAGCTTGGAGAGAATATCTATCTTACGTGTCAACAGTCATCACTATACCCAAAACTAGCAGGACTCACCGATCCCAGTAGCGTCTGGTGGATCGATGAAACAAGCCTCATCGATTAATTCTCCCTCCTCTCCGTCCAAAGGAGGAAGCTCGGAGTAGTTGATATTTTCGTCGAGGTCTGACCGACTTCCAGTGCGGTCGTTTCCCTTCGCTTTGCATTTCCCTTTGCCGTTCGAGCCGGTGTACCAATATACAGGTGAGTGTCTGCCACTTGGAGTGCCGTTCTGCGCATACCACGACTGAGGAGGGAGATGATGAGGTGGTGCGGATGGAGAGGCAGTTCTGGAAGAAGAACGTGATGACGAGGGTGACGTAGAGTTTACGTTCATCGAAGGAGAAAGGCTGAGCATGGTGCGGCCAGGAGAAGATAGGGCATCCCAGAGACGTGGGAGAAGCGCCTTAAGTGAACTAGAATGCTGAGGATGGGTCTGCCGATCGCGGGTCTGTGCATAGCTGGAAGATGTTCCTGCCAACGTCGACATTTGGCGTCCGCGAGAGAAGGTCAGAGAGGGGATGGACGACGATATGAGTCTGGAATGACCTGTGGGATAGCTTCCCGGGATGAACGGATTGGGATCTATATCTTCAGGATCCATATCGATAATAGAGAAATCCGCTGTTGGCGTAGGCGAGGCTGGTCTATGATCAGAAGCGGGTGCATTGGAATCCATGGCCTCCAGCTCGAGGTGAGGCAACGGTTCAGCAGTCGTCAAGAACGGTGAACCGAGGACGGTGTTAAACAGTCGGGAGAAGCGGGGATCACTTGCAGTGGATAGTGTCGGTGCCATGGGAGATACAGGGCGGGTGAAAGGATGGGGGCGTGTGGAGGGCCCCGCCGCCGACGAAGGAGTCCTATGGTGCTGAATTACGTCCTGGAACGTCCGGCCGTCATATGAACTAGCTGTCCGACGTGAGATGGGTCTTGCCCTGGACTGCGAGGAGAATGCGGAAGGCGGTGTCGTTGACGTTCTGTGGTTGCTGGAGGATGCCATGGACGGCGAGCAACCGGTGCTAGTCGTGGGCCAGGAAACGTTTGGTTGAAGGACAAGGGGAAGTGAATCTCGTGACCATTTCCCCTTTCTCTTCTAGTCAGGGGAAACATGCGCATACAACGCGTACCTTCTACGCGTCTAACAGCCTTGAGGCAGCCATGAGGCCTTCTCCAACCGTAAAGAAACCTCATGGGCCAAAGCGCCGCGGACTGTTAAGTTTATATGGAATGGCGGGATGACAGTTGAGCTTGACGGAATCGAGTGTAAATCGGATGGCGTCGGTGACCGTGACCACTGGTGGGTCAATGACGATTGTTCGTGTGCTTCCGATGTCCAACATGAACGGAGATATGAGGAGAGCATGCGGTACACGGCTTCCTAGAAATGTCATTCGAGACCGGGAAGGCGTATCCACGGTCAATTAACGGTTTTCCTTGATGCATTATATCAGCGTTTGAAGCACGCAAGGTATAGAAATATTTACCGAAATTACTTGAGAAGCATCTCCAGCCAGAAGTCCAAAATGAAAGACCGGCCCACTTCCATGAGTATCCACCACTTGCAGTTTTCAAGCTGGACAAGTTCGCGGAGTTCTCTAAATATCCAGTGACAAATGCCATCGCCATCGTCTAGAGTTCTAGGAAACCTATACCATATGAGCGGAAAACTTATGTCAACTTTCAAGTTTCATTTCTCGGGAACATGTAGAATCTCTGGCGCACCATACGGTAGGAAAACCGCATGCACGAAGAAATGTGGCTTGGTAAGAACTGGTCACTAACGGACATTGGTGTGGATTAAGCCAACTTGTCGCGGGTCGGAGAGTACGGGCATCGCAAGCTCTTCCCCCGGTGAGTAAGAGGGTTTTTTATGGAGCCCAGAGACGTAGTGCCTTTGGACGAAGGGAGAGGCTGATATCATGATAAGCAGGAAACTGAATCTGAGATAGGAGCCTCCTTGGAGCTTCAGAACCTTTCAACTATTGAGGGACGAAGCTACCTGCGTATTTCAGTTCAGATATAGGCCCTATGTGGCTGTCTACACCGATTATCTCAAGATAAAACGAGGCAGGCAAAATAGATTACCGATAGTTGCACACGCAGGGGCTCCAGTGAGTCCAGTCTTGTGCCTCATTGTCCCATTTGCTTTTTTCTGGCTCTCGGTCAGGGGGGAGGAAAAGATGTTAACTCGGAAAAACCGGTCGCTGTGGGAAGGGTTTTCACGAAATAAATGAAGGAGCCGGACCGATTCCACCATTGTGATCGGAGAGCCCTTATAAGCGCCTATTTTGAGCGCTTAATCGATAGATCGGACACGCCGGTGACATCGCTTGGATCTGTTTTACCCCCATTTTCAAAGATATACTCACACCCCTGAGCAGCCCATCTTCAGGTTCCATTCTCGGGTAGACAAAAGGTTAGGTTATGCTGTGCTCCGATAGAGATGGAACTACGGCTGCAATAAGCTGTAAATTAAATAAGCGCTCGTAGGCCTTCCATTCCAATCTGCTGTCCATTCCTGGACACAGAGTAAATGTAGTTTGAACTTTGTATCCATCGATCATCGTGTCTGTCCAAATGGTGCAATCATCGTCCTTGCATCGCCTTGTGCTCTCACAATTCTACCAATGTAGGTGTACCCCAATCCCCAGCTATCAGCAACGTGGTCAGCAGCAGCTTCTATTCTGCATCGAGGCAGAGTAAATGGGAGGTGGGCGCGCTGGGAATTAAAGGGATTTGAATCCAGCGGACGAATCGAACCCGGGTTGGTTCGAACCGTTCGCCCTTAGGTTTCCACAGGTTTTCGCGATTCCTCGGGCCCTCGTTTTTGACGTTGGATGCCGTAAGACATATGTCGGCGGTCAAGCCATTCTTTGGATTCAGTAGTAATAATAACTAGGTTAGAAAGTTCCTTGGAACTTGAACTGAGCCTTCAACTCAAGAAGCTGCCCTCGAACTTTAACTGAAGCTCGAGGGGACCAGAGAGATAGCTGACACTCATGCTATGGTAGAGTGTGAGAGGTTTCTTTCGACAATCACCTGCTAGACCAGCATCGTGTATCAGTTACTTTGTATACTCTACAACATACTCTAGAAGTACATCATATATCCTTGGGTCCGAGGCTTGTTACCAGCTAAACATCGTTAACCGTTTTGCTACGAAATATGTCCAATAGAAAGCGGAGGAGTCTGATGAAGGAGTTCCTATCAGATTGTCGAGCATTATTCCTAAACACCAATCGGAATAGAAAGCGCTGAGCACAAGAAATAGGCCTAATGTGACAGCGGTGCCCGTTGCAGCAACTTTTCCAGGTGCACCACCTCCCCACCAGCAGATGATGATCATGGCGATGATACCGACTATGAGGCCAGCACCGACAATTAGGTAGAAGGCGATAGTGAGTCTCATGATATCCGGAATAAATGGCGCGACTTTCACGACCAAGTCCATGAGGCCCGTCATGCCCGCCATCATGCCGGGGACATCTGTTCAAATGACCCAGATAACGTGAATAAAAATCCTTCGAAGAAGAAAGGAATACTTACAGAGTAAAACCCACCACATGGCCGCCTTCGATTTCAGGACCTCCCCTTCCTTCTGATTGACCACCATAACTGCCACCGTGAGGCCGGTAAGCCCATTGAGCAGGGACATGCTCAACTTCCAGACCGCAATGACGAGCAGCTGCCATGTATTCTTGCATTTGATCATCGTGATGACGGACATGACAATGCAGACAGAAATCCCGACGAAGCCGAGGATGAGATCTGTTTTTGTGTTGGTAATCGGCTTGAAGGGCCAGAGAGGTTTGCGACCGTACCAGAGACAGGCGATTGTGTAGTAGGTCAGAACGTGCGAAATGAAGCCTAAGGCACCGAACGGGAGATTGTAGCATTTGAGCTCATGGTTGGGCATTTCTTGCTGGAGTATCTGGTCATATTGTCGCGCAAACAGGGAGACAATTGCGTCATTCTACGAGTGTCAGATCGCATCTTGAGTGCAAACAAAAAGAATAGAAGGTTCTACGGACGCACCAACACCATTTTTCACCAGTTGTGTCCAGGTTGCGCACACTGTTGCGCCCCCTGGTGCTTCCAACCCACAATTTGACCGTCGATGGTCGCCCGAGCACAACAGCCTCTTGAAAGCAATACGAGGCGCGACGGGGAGGGAAGAAGTCAGTAGTCGTGATGAGCACGCTCATCTTATCCCCATGCCTCCACAAAGCTGTGCTCAGTTTTCCCAGGTAAGCCTCGAGGCACCGCCGCTGGCGTCGTCTTCTCACTGGCGTCGTCTTCTCATGTTTGGACATGCTTTACGCATGGCATGTTGTAGTGAAGAGGGGGCTTTGCAAAGATGGGATAGAGGTATTGAGTAGTTTCCAGCTAAATGCAAAACGATAGAGCTTTTCGCCTCGCGTTCATGTTCAGTGCGTCTATTTGGACTTTGATGGGGCCAGACCAAACACCTACCACCGACCACTTCAACACCTGTCGAGCAGGGGATTCTGACAGAAATTACAAGATTCAATATCTTTTGTGTTTTGCGTAGTGCCTCTCTAGTTTCAAAGCAGGGAAAGGAAGGCACCGGGTGGACGTCAGCGCGGTCATTGTTGGCTGAGGTCGGGAGGTGCCGACGCAGACCTTCGGCATGGTCGGCAAGGTCATGAACTCGTCCCAACTCAGTAAAGGCACTGCAACTTGCTGAAGAAGAACGCTATGCGAAAAGCTCTATCGTTTTGCATTTAGCTGTCATGGCAAGTCCAAATGAGTTTCTGTCACAGGCGGTGGAGCGTGGAAAGAACTTCCCTTTCGCGGCCCTCGAATCGGCAGAAGCCGAAGCCCAAGGATTGATGTTGCAACAGCAGGATGTGCTTATGAGTCGCAACTGAGCGCTGAATAATATCTATGAATGGCGCTGAGGCAGGTCTGGCGAGTGACAGCATTAGATTAACAATGGTAGACTAGGGTAAGAGGGATAGGTGTATGGAATGGCAGTGTGCTGGATGTAATATATGGGCGGAAAGCCCGAAGGCTTTCGTGCCCGGCAGGAGCTCCTGGTCTGTGAAAGAAGCCAAGATGAGCGCGATTCCCAATTGTTAGGAGTCCTGCGACGCATCGAGCGAGTCTCGAGCCCACTCTGCTAGGAGCATGACAGGGGTTGCTTACCTGATTAGTGGCGGCGTAGTGGAGGCATGGTTAGCCTGATAAATTCTTCCTGGCGGACTGGGTCTGCTTGCATGTATGGTGCGAGGATTTGGGCATGCTTCCTGAGGTAGACGAGGAAGGCGTCACTTGCCCACCTTCCCTTTGCTTTCATCACATCGAATGGAATCCCCCTCAGGAGGTACTCGAGTGTTGACCCAATCCTGATCCCATGGCCTTGAAGTGGCTCTAGGCCAGCT